>JAWRVF010001579.1:0-57568 GCA_036785485.1 Physcomitrellopsis africana | reverse complement strand
GGAATATGTCGCTATCTAGATTTGACTTTATTATTACTTATCGACCTGGAAAGCAGCAAGGACTATCCGATGCCTTATCAAGAAGATCATATCTTGCGCCAAAAATTGGAGAAGTGGCGCTTGATCAATAGTGTACGACATTATTAAAGCCAGAGCAATTCAGGATTTGTGCTGCTATGGTGCCAATTGATGCTGACTTCCTCAACCAGGTACGTGCTGCAATCATTGAAGATCCAATAGTCCTTGATATTAAGCAACGTATCAATGATGATAAGTTCAAGGTTAAAAGAGTTCTCTTATACTTTGAGGAGCGGCTATATATCCCAAATGGGCCAACACAACTTTGAGTCCTTCAATCTCGTCATGACTTTCCAGCTGCGGGACATTTCGGATTCAACAAGACCTTGGAACTCATTTCTCGAGATTTCTGGTGGCCCCAAATGTGGAAGGATGTGAAGGATTTCGTCCTCTCTTGTGACATTTGTTCAAGATCCAAGAACCCTCGATATCGCCTTTATAGACTTCTACAGCCATTGTCCATTCCGTGGCGTCCATGGTCTTTAATTTCTATGGACTTTATTACAGATCTGCCGCCATCGAATTCATTTGACAGCATCTTTGTTGTAGTGGATCGACTTAGGAAGATGGCACATTTTATCCCTTGCAAGAAGACATCGTCAAGCGAAGATACAGCAAGGCTCTTCCTTGATAATGTATATCGATATCATGGTCTACCAGATGATATCGTGTCGGATCGAGGAACCCAATTTGTATCAAAGTTTTGGAGATATTTTTTTAAAATATTGAAGGTGGACATCAAGCTTTCTTCGACATTCCATCCTCAAACTGACGACCAAATAGAACGGGTGAATCAAGTTTTGGAACAGTATTTACGATGCACCATCAACTATCAGCAAGATGATTGGACTGCATTTCTATCGCTAGCCGAGTTTGCATATAACAACACCCTTCATGGGTCGACTCAAAAAATACCATTTTTTTCCAACTATGGGTACTATCCGAAGCTTGATCTATTGAGTCCGCCAGCGAATAACAACCCAACAGCTGAAGGATTGGTGCAGCAGCTATCGGAGCTTCAAACCACATTGAAGCTTCAATTGCAAATTGTCCAAGAGTCTTACAAAGCATCCACGGATAAATTTTGGAATTAGGCACCTAATTTCAAGATTGAAGATAAAATATGGCTGTTTTGATGGAATATCAAGACCAAGCAACCATGGGATAAGTTGGACTACCGGAGATTAGGACCATTTGTTATCCAGAAGCAAATCAATCCTGTGGCATTTCGCTTAGAGTTACTAGCTGCTATGAAGGTACACCCTGTCTTTCATGTTTCTCTGTTAGAGCCTTATCGAGAATCATCTTTTCTTGGAAGAGTGCAATGTCCGCCACCTAGTATAGAAATTGAAAACAACAAAGAATATGAGGTGGAAAGGATACTAGATTCACGGCGAAGATGGAATAAATTAGAGTACTTTGTGCATTGGAGCGGCTACGATATTAATGAAAGAACATGAAAACCGGCCGAAAATCTTGCCAACGCGTCACGAAAGGTACGGGAATTCCATCGACAATATTCTAATAAACCAAAAGCTGGTCATTAACGAAGCATGAAGATGAAGCCTTCTCTGGAAAAATGAATAGAAAAGGGATCTAGGTCTCATCAAAACATAACTTGTTATATTTCATAGTATCAAGATATCTAATATCAAGGTGTATTTAGATATGGCTAGCGAGAATGTAGATACTGTACTAGTGGTACCATCTCAACTGAGTAGCTCACGACGTCGACCTCGAGATGAAGAATTAGAAGAGCCAAGAACACGTCAAAGAATACCAAGCAGCAAGTCACTTGTAATTGTCTTTGAAGTTGAAGCAACTCATGCAAGTAGTGGTGAAGCGATATTTTATATTATTTCCAATAAACGGGATATGTAAGCTCAAGTATTGGCCTCATGAGAATAGATATTATCGTGGCTATAAGGATTCCACGCTTAATCATCTCGGCTTTACGAATCTACAAATGGGAGATATTATGTGAGACTACGCGACAAATTTTTTGATTTCTTTTTACGCTATGAATATATTATCTCAAACGGGCTCGGAGACTCTGAATAAGATCTTAAGGATGTCAAGGACATACTTATTAGAAGCTTCTAGAATATTTTAGATGTTTCCTAGAACTCTCTAGAACCTTCTAAAGCCTTTTAATATCTTCTTAGTGTCAAGGACATACTTGTTAGAACCTTCTAAAATATTCTAGAAGTTTCCTAGAACTCTCTAGAACCTTCTAGAGCCTTCTAATATCTTCCTAGCGTCAAGGAATATTTTGTTGGGGAATCTTCTAGAATATTCTAGAAGTTTCCTAGAATTCTCTAGAACCTTCCAGAGCCTTCATTTATATCTTCTCAAAGGTCAAATACAACCATATGCAGAACCTTTAGGTTTCATTCTAGTTTTTAGAACTCTCTAGAACCTTCCAGAGCCTTCTAATATCTTCTTAGTTAGTAGAAGTTGCTTGAGAAGCTCCCTAATTGGAGGAAGCTGCTTGAGAAGCTTCCTAGATAGGAGTATATATTGGAGTCAAGGCTGAAGAGTTCTTCAGTCTCGACAATACATCTCTTGGAGCTCTAGCTCACCTCTCTGGTGTTGTTTTTGTACTCATCTGATTAATCCAGTTCCTGCCAGTTCTTCTTGAACTTCTTATTTAGACTTCAAGTCTATATTCTGTGTCCGTGATATTAATCCAGTTCCTGCCAGTTCTTCTTGAACTTCTTGTTTAGACTTCAAGTCTATAATTTGTGTCTGCGACAATAGCTCTCTTTTGACTTGTGAATATGTACGTTGGTACATACTCAAAATCTTAGATTAAAATTATACTACAAGTCTATTCCCACTTAAATCATCTTAACTTACAATCCATCCAATAGCAATAGGACTGATATCTACAATAAAAATTACTTATCTATATTTTCATAATCAACTCTTCTTAAAATTGGAAGTGATAATAATAATACTTTTAGCCTTTGTATTGCTTTAATATTCTTCTTTTTTTTATTTAAATTGATAAATTTTATGTAATAATTCATACAATGGATCCACTATATGAGCATAATGAAGAATCCATATATAATAAAATACACATGTATCCAAAAACCTACATACTTCTGTTAAAGAATCACATATCTTGTTTATCCTTTCATCATATGTATAATTGAATTAATAGCATCTTGTGAAAGAATACATATTTTAAGTAGTTCAAAAGAATATTCTTATTGTTGACATATCTCTACTTCTATATGTAAGTTAAAATTGATTATAGCCCAAATATAAATCATTCATTGAATAAATTATATTATTTACAAATGCTTCAATAAACTCATCTATTAAAGATCATATACTAATATTTTTAATGATTACTACATTCATTGGCTACATATCTTGGATAAATTTTAATAATCTATTTTTTTTTATATATTATAAATCAATAATTAGAATATAAAACAAAAGAAGGCTCTAAAATCTTTATTTGAATCTTTTCTTTTAATAAATCTATCAATTTAGGCAAGTGTATCTTTGGCATTGGAATTGGCTTCAAGCTCTAAGGCACATATAATATTATAAAGGTAACTATAAAAGTTATAATACTAGGATCCACACATCCTATCTCATGAGATTCAAAGCTAAATGATTTATCTTATTTTGCAAGCATCTCTTTGAAATATACAATTTCCTTTAGCAACAAAGAATCATGCAATTTAATCTTCAATTCTTCAAGTCTTTTTGATGAACTTATATCCAATATTCCTTGAATCTCTTAAATTTTTTTCTTTTGATACTTCTTCAATCTATTCTTTAGAATCTTTTAACAAAAGTCCCACAATAAGTTTCTTGTTCTTATCCATTGTCTTATGTTTTGTTTTCATAATAACCTCTGGTGCTTGAAAAGATTTATGTATAAAATAAATCTTCCTTGAATGAATTTATACAACCATATCATCATCTCCTATCTCAATTGATACAATCAATTCTAAAGAATATTTCAATCTATTTTCTTCATAAATATCAAAAATCTTTTCATCATCTTCTAATACTTCTAATTTATGTAATTCTTTTTTAATATTATATAGTCTTTTTTTTCATTTTCTTTTTAAATCTTCAACTTTATTATATATAATATTCACATTTTAAAAAATATCAACAAAGCTTATTTTAAAGGCACCTACATCTTACAAGAGTATCTTCTCTTTTCTACCTCTATAATCTTACTTTATAGTGGTACTCCTCCAAAATCCTTAAATTCTTCAACAACCCTTAGTGATGGATTCTCTTTCAATTTGTTTCAATTTTGCTCATGATTGGGAGGTGCAATTAAAAATTGTATTATCTTTCTTCCATCTTCATTGCATATTTGTGCATAAGCTGAACCATCATCAAGTACCTTTGTTTCCTATGTATTATTATAATATATAGTTATTCCAAAGTAAATAGATAAGATATTGTATCTTAAATAATCTATATATTTTTTATTTTCTATTACAACATCATTAATCTAGATCTTAACATCTGAATAAGTACCATATAACTCATTTTATCTATTATTAGTTACTTATATTATCTTTTTACATTCCAAATCAGTTGACTATCTTTGTTTTTTGTAAAGATCTTTGTACATAAGATTTATCTGTGAATTATAATCAGCTAGAGCAATAATTGATTCTTTTATATATTCAACTTTCACTAATACTTTTGTAGTCATCCTAATCCAATATTTTCAAGTATAATGACTTAAAGCCTTTATTTCTTTTTTATTCCAATCCTCAAAATGTATTTGCTGATTATGATCTCTTCTTTCACTTGTTCATTGCTTGCAACATTTTCCAAATTCATCTTCATCTTTATATATTTTTATATTAATAATTTGATTCAATCCAATTTTATCCATTTATTACATCTTTTATTTAATATTGTCAATAATAACATTATAAATTTATTTATTTTTTTAATCCCTAGAATCTTCTTGAATATGAATTCAACCTTAGTATTGAATACATATTCTTCAAGCATCTCTTCTAAATCTGTTGTTGGTCCAATGTTAGAAAGTAATTTGTAAGCTACTAATTTATCTTTTTCTTTTCTCTCTATTTTTTCTCTTTCAATATTATTGAAATATCTTTTATGGATAATTCTTATAAAATCATTTCATAAGCCTTGTCTCTTTAAGTTTGATTCTTAGAAAAATTTCCTTGTCTGACATTATCAAAATCTTTTTTTTTTTTTTTTCTTCCATCAAAGCTTCGTGTTGATTCTTAGCAATGTATACATAGATTGAAAGAGCTTCTACAAGATCTTTCCAACCAATTGCACTACAAATTATAGAAATAGTTATCAATTATGTTTTTTATGGCATCTTTCTCTTTTATTTATAGAAATAAAAAAAGATTAAAATCCACTTGTTTCTATATTTTTATTGAAGTCATTATCCACCCTAATACAATAACTTGGAGCTTCTTGTGTTGTAATTCCATGTGCTACCAAATAATTTTGAATCAATATTTTTAAATCTCCTTTGTTAAAGTTGGTTTAAAGAAGATCTTCAATATCCTTCAAAACTACTTTTCTATCTTTTTAAAAAATTATTTTTTGCCACACCATATCATTGAATTCATTCTAATCTTTTCAAGAATAAAAAACATCATCATACCAAATATATCTATACACATACCATTGTTTAAAAGTAGCCTTTGAATTATTTGTAAAAGTCTTTTCTTCAAGCCTTATAAATTTAATTTAAAAATCTTAAATTCCACATATAATCTCTTCAACTATTATATCTTCTTTCTTGGATATAATCATTAGAATTTAGATAATAGGCATAGTTGATTGTGTTGTAGGTACTTAAATTCTAAATTCTTGTGTTATTTATTGAATATTAATCCTATCCTTTGTTTTTTCTTGTTTTACAAGCAATTCTATAGTATCTTCAATATCCCTCTACTTTATTGTCAATCCTTCAAGAAGAACCTCTAATTTTCCTTATAATTCTCTATTAACAGCTCAAAGAATTAATTCAACCTTGTTTGGCTCCAATGTTAAGTTTTCTACTTTTGACAATAAAAAATATTATCTTTTAAACTTTCTTAATAGCTCTATAGCTTACAAACTCTTATTAAATTGCTTAATCCATTTTAAGAATATTTTTTTAGTAACTTGATCAATGTCTTTTAAAAAATATTTATCTTCTAATAAATGTCAAAATATCTTTTATGAACTTCCAAAATGCTTTATACTTGACCTCACATATATTTTTTTTATCTCTAGTATCATAGCAAATTCAAATAATTCAATCATCTTCTTTTTAAAAATATAATTCAATTCTATTTTTTTATATATAATATCTCAAATATTTTGAAATATTCTTTCTATTGAACTTGTCAAATTTATTAACTATTGCTTGCAATGATTTAATTACCAAAGCCTCCTTATAATCATTACATTATTGTTGTTGCATAGATAATGTGAATGCTTAAAATATACTTGTAATGTTTAAATCCATGTACATATCTTGTCTTCTAGTAGAAATTCCACTAGAAGTTCTTCTTGAATAATCATCCAAAGCTCCTATTAAAGTTCCAAATTCAACCTTCTTGCCTTTTTTTCTATAAAATCCAAATAAGAATAAACAAAATCTAATATCTTCTACCTCAAACCTTTACATTGGATTCACTACTTATATCATATTATATATTGTCATGTTTGAAAATATTTTGGACACTTATCTACAAAAGGTAAATTTGTATATTATAATTAATCAAGAATCTAAAAATTCTAATATAATTCTAAAAAATCTCAATTAAATCCTTAAAAATCTTAATTAAATCTTAAAAGAATTATAAAAAAATCCTAAAGAATCCTAATAAAATTATAAAGAAATCTTAAAGAAATATTTAAAAAGTTTAAAAAAAATCTTAAAGAAATCTTAATCAAATCCTAGCCAATTCTAAAGAAATCCTAAATAAATCCTAATTAAATTTTAATCAAATCTTAATGTAAATCCTAACAAAATTTTAATAAAATCTTAATGAAATCTTGATACAATCCTAAGTCAAATCTTAATACAATCCTAATTGAAATCTTAAATCAAATTCTAATCTAATTCTAATCAAATCCTAAGTCAAATCCTAATCAAATCCTAAAATAAATCTTAGGTCAAATTCCAATGAAATCCTAATATTTAAAATAAATCTTAATCAAATTTAATAATAAATTTAAAATTTTCATAATCATTAAATTAATTATTGATCTTTATTCAAATTTATACATTTCTTAATCTATTAGTTGAAAATAAGTATACAAAATTTGAAAAAATTTTAATTTATAGATTGGAAAAAAAAAACTCTTAATTTGTATGGATATTAGTCGTCTTCCTTCTTTAATCTTAATATCAATCTTCCAGTATCAATAGCTATTTTTTGCACTGTTCATATATTCTAAATTTTTATAAAAATACTAAAAACTAAATTAACTATTAGCTCAAAAAAGAATCATTCCAATTTAATTAGAAAATTATTCAAAATCACAAAAATGTTCATTAACTCTCAAAATCTAATTTCTAAGATCTCAGCTCACTTAAATTCTAATAACCTTTGATCTAACCATTGAATTAAGTTTACATTTATAATAGAAATTTAACACAACTACATTCACAAATCCCTAAATTTTCACTTATAGATCTACTACAAAACTCACAATATGCTCTAAAATGTGAATCTATTTTATTTTTTAATAACTAGAATTACCTAAAAAAAACCTTAACTTTGTATAGCTTTCACAAAATCATTACATACTCAAAATCCTCAAAATCAACATTCAAAGAAATCCTATCAAGTTTGCTCTCAAATCTTACTCTCCAATCAACAGAAGAACTTCTTATCTATTGTAGGTATACAGTTTTGTGCCTTGGAATTTGATTTTGACCCTTATTTATAACCGGTTTTCCCTAGGTATCAATCCAAGGTTTTTTTTAGGTAATTTTTGCTAGAAACTATCCTTTATTTTGATCTTAAGATACATATAATAGTATATTTGCTAATCTTTTTTATTTTGTCTTATTTATGGTCCAACAAAGTAAGTAAAATCTTTTTTTTATAGAATAGCAGTATTAACACTAAATATTTTTATTACTTCTCTATTTTTATTTTATTTTATTTTTTTACTTATATTTTTTAAATATAATTTTATTACTTAGTCTTCAATTAAACTTTTATATATAATACTATAGTCATATATATCTTTTTTTTATATATCTTATAAAATAATAAAATATATAAAAATATATAAAAAAGTTATAATAAAATATATTTTATTATAAAATAGTCATATATATCTTCTTTTATTCTTTTACAAATTACTTACTAATTGTTATTAATTGTATACTAGAATTTATCATTATTCATATTTTTGTGGCATAGGTAGTATTGCCACCAGTGTGGCTAATAATTAATATGTTATTTTTATTTATTAAATATAACACTTTTTGGCATAGATTGCATTATTTTTAAGCAGAACTCGCTGCAACATCAATCCAATAAGCCACCTTAGTAATCAAAGACTCATTGCTTGATAGCTTATTTGATAGCTTGCTTGATGGCTATAACACAATATCTTTTTCAAACACCATAATAACCTTAGTTGTAATTTTAGCTTGCAACTTCACAAGTTCTTTTTTTTAAGTGGAACAATCAATATTTTAGCCATGTTCAAAGATGGTAAAGACATCTTGCCTATTAGAATTTTGCTTGCCAAATAAAATATTTCTATTACTTTGAAGTCTAGCACCATGCATTATACACCAAAAAACACAAGTAATTATAATATTTTATACACTAAAATATATGATGAATCTAAAATAATAGCTTTGGTGTTCAAGCTAGAATAATAGAATGTTTGAAAGTAATGGCATTTGTAATACCAAAAAATAGACATACCAATAGGAGTATTTTATTTTATATGCTTGCATTGGCCAATCTAATCTAGCAATCTACCATAATAAAGATGCTGCCATAGTCAGGTGTTTCTATCAATGGTGACATAATTTTGATTGTAGTTTGGACATAAGTGGAAATTACGGCCACCACCTCTCTAAATACACCAAACAAATATGTATCCATTGAAAAAAAATTTAATTTACTTCACAAAGGTGGCTTTGCCTTTGCAACTTGTCTCAAAGATACTAAAATATTAAATTACTTCTTTAATTTTATATTTTTAGCTTCTATGGTCTTCTTCTTTTCTAATAAAGATTATTTTTTTGAATACAAAATGAAGCAATAATCTTCATTGTAGTTGAACTTACCACAATAAGAGTATTTTAGCTACTTATACTTTCACTTCTCTCCTGCCTTGACTACCTTTGCTTTTAGTTTGAATTTCTTTGTACTCTCGTCCTTTTATTTTTTAGAATAGTTAAAATCATTCTTAATATGGCTTATCTTGCTACATTTTCAACACTATAGGATCTTTTTGGATTGCGCCTCTATCAAATTACATATAATAGTAGCTATCTTTTTGGCCTTCAACGCTTCTATCATCTTTAAAATTAAGTCAATAGCATTATATGGTAAAGGGCCTAATTGTACTTTTTAACTTTAGCAAATGCTTGCACTAGTGTGGCCTTGCCATTGTAATTGAAGATGATTTGAGATATAGCCAAATTCAACTAATCTTTGTCAATCTTAAATAAGCAAATTTTGATTAATTGACTTTCAACAAATTCACCCCTTCACTCCACTACAATCCTTGCCAATTATATGTATATTGTATGGAGAGTATCTTCTTTCTTATATTGAAAGTCTTGAATGCAATGCACTTGATCAAGCATAAATCTTCTATATTCAATGTCCAAATTCATAATAAACAAAGGTAGGTTTTTAAAAAGTGGTGGTTCTTCTATGATAATTAATATTATCTATATGGTTTAAGCCATCTATAATATGGTAGATAGTGTGCTCTCTTTTTTTGGTACTACCACATCTTTATTCTTGGCATTGTCAAAAGGCACCTTACCTTCTTCTTTAAGCTGCTCAAGTTCTTTGGTAATAGGAATCAAACTTGCTATAGCACCCTACTTGAAAGCTGCAATAAAATCTATACAAGTTTGTTAATATGTCTCTCCATTGTACAACTCATCAATATAATTGTTTGTCAAATATTCATAAATCTAGAATACCTTATACTCTAGATGATATATCAATAATTTAAAGACATATCATTCATTAAGAATAGAGGACCAATAGCACTTTTCTTTCATGCATGCCTATAACTTGAGCTTCTAATTAGATAGAAAAATATTATCATTGCGCCTAAAAAATTGATTGTGCATTATGTTATAATGATCATCTTCTATTTTTTCAAAAGTTCCTACACTCCAAATCCAAAGCTTATAATTGATATTAACTACCAAAATAAGCTCAAAAGACTTATTAATATCCAATCCTAGTCCAAAATCATCAATGGAGTTACTTTTTGGATAGTCTAATGAAGAAGATTGAAAATATTGATTCTTGGTCTGTAATATAAACTTAATTATCAAAAACTTATAACTATCTAAGAATAAAAGAACAACCTACACTTACAATTATAACCAAACCTTGTAGTTCATTGATCATCACTTCCAGATTATTATTATCAAGGATATAAGAATACAGAATAAGAAACTTGAACTAGAAAAGAGTTTTAAGAAGAAATTGGAAAGGATTTGAATTAATTAAATGAGTACATGAATAACACCAAGAAAGGTGAGCTAAAATTCCAAGAGATATATTGTCAAGATTGAATAACTCTTCAACCTTAACTCTTATATATATCCTTGTTTAAGATGCTTCTTGAATGGCTTCTATCAAACTAAGAAGCTTCTTGGGCAATTTCTACTAATTAAGAAGCTTTTCAAGCTCCTTATACTAACTACAAAGCTTTTCAAGTTACTTTCAGAAATTAAGAAGCTTTTTAACTAACTTTCATTAATTTAAAAATCTCTAAAATATTTTAGAAGATTCAATGAACTTCCAAAGTGTATATTCCTAACATCACTTTTTTTTTCTAGCGACAAATTCCAAAAGAAGTTCATACCTTCAAAAATCTTCTTACATACATAAAAAATCAAGAATATATTATATCAATAAAGCTATATATTCTTTTCTTTGTTCTTGGGCAATAGGTTCTATTAGTCCTTGAAAAAATTGCCTATGGCCTTGAGCTAATACTTCTATTGTTGAAACATCCCATCTAAGGATCTGATCTTTATTGTGGTCTTTAAAACATCCTCAAAACAAGATCTCAAGCTTAAAAAAATTTACCTTTCCAAACTCAAGCAATATCACTAAAACTCAAGCATTAGAATCAAGACTTATATGGTTGGGTATCGCTTTTAATGGCTCCAACCATGGTTGTACTTGATGCTGAAATATATTGTCAATACTTTGCTTAATTGAAGGTTATAAAAATTGTACTAGTTTGTTTGAATTTTACATAACAAGTAAATCTTTTGATCTTGTTCTACTAAATCTTTCAACACTTGAAAGTTGGACATGATGATTGACTTTCTTCTATCATTCTATTCTATCTTGGAACAGAAGACTGCATATTGATGAAGGTTTTAGTTTAACTCTCCCCTTCTTATAAATATTCTTCAAATTTAATCTTCATTAAGAGATTATCATCAAATATATTTGGATTTGTGAGGATAGAGTTGATGAAATTCTTGTATCTTTTGAAGTGCATTGGCAAGATTTTTGATTGGTTCCTATGTACATTCATTGATATCATAATTGTGCCAATGAACAAGATATTCTAATTTGTCCCACCTTTGTTGTAAATCCAGCATCTTTTTGATCTAGTATTCTTCATGAGTTTTTATTTCAATATTAGGCTACAATTATTGTACTCTTTTCAAAATATACAACTCTCTATAAGGCTCTAAAAAAGAGATATGAAAAATTGGATGTATCTTCATAGAAGATTTTAATTCTAAGCAATATATCACTAGATTAATTTGTTTCTAGATAGAAAATGGTTCTAGCCTCTAATAGTCCAATTTCTTATATAGCCACTTGGTTTTGATGTTCCATTGAAGAAGTCATACTTTATCTCTAATATAAAAAGCAGGCAGTTGATTTTTGAATTTATTTATAGATGCCTTATAAGCATTTCGAGCTACTTACAATTGAAGCTTCAAGATTGTTTGGTGTTACAATAGATGCTTTGCAAATCTTTCAGTTACTAGATAAAAAATCAATTTAGAGGAGGATAATCTCCAACCTCTAAAATATTTTAAGACCTTTAAAGAGAGGAGTGATCAACTCTGTCATAAGAAAGATAAAGTTCTAATATTGTGATAAAAAAAATATCAATTTAAAGGAGAGTAATTTACAATCTCTAAAGCATTGGTACACCTCAAGGAGAAAGATAATCCACTTTCTAATAAGAAGTATCCAACTCTGATATTTAAGATGAGAAGAGTCTTGACAAATTATCAAAGACACGAGAATACAAAATAAAAGACTTGAATTAGAAAATATTTTCAAGAAGAAACTAACAAAGACTTAAATCAATTAGATGAATATATAAACAATATTAAAAAAGATAAGCTAGAATTCTAGGATATACGTTGTCAAGACTAAAGAACTATTTAGCCTTGATTTCTATATATATCCCTATTTAGCATGCTTCTTGAGCCGCTTCTATCAAACTAAGAAGCTTCTTTAGCAGCTTCTACCAACTTGAAAGCTTCTCAAGCTCCTTCTACTAATTACAAAGCTTTTTGAGCTACTTTCACCAATTAAGAAGCTTCTCAACCGACTTTCACTAACTCAAGAATCTCTAGAATGTTCTAGAAGATTTTGTGAATTTCCAAAGTATATGTTCTTAATAACTATAGGTTTAACAACCATACCACAAAAAGGTCTTATCAGCCATTAATTTGACCTTACTTCTATAATATCCTAGCACAACACAAAATCGGGCAATATCAAAAATCTTTGGCAATTATATCTATTAATAAAAAAGATACCAAAATAGAATCCAAAAATCAAAATTACATCATCTTTCTAACAACAAAGTGCAAAATTCAAAAGAATGATCACAAGTAACAATTTGTGTAACAAAATCAAAGAAAGAGACTCAAAAGTATTTTTCTAAGCTACCACATCTAATATTTATGGAAATTTTAAGAGATTGGTGTTTAAAAATACCATTCAGCCCATAAAAACCATCATTCATGGCTGAAAATAAGATCCAATTGCCAAACCAACTACATTGTTGGATTCTTTAATAAAATTTACATTATGTAGATGCAAATTTCATCTAATTTGGATATATAAGGCCTTCAAAATTGAAGTTTTAAGATTGAAACTTAACTATGGATGAAATAATATAATATAGATGAAATTATATGCTATAAATAAAATTATGCATTGTAAATAAAACTATGCAATATGGATGAAACTCTGATTGCAACATTTTAGAGAATACTCTAGCACCTTGCTCTAGTGCCTCTACCTTCAATTTTAGCCCTTAATCTTCTTAAAAATTCTTTTAATTTCTTATAAATCCATGTAAGCTCACATTACATGCTATCCTTTGAACTCAAAGCAAGTATAAAAGTAAAACTAACATACTAAAAAAAATTATAATCTTCTTCAAGGTTGTCTCATATAACAAATTAAAGAGGGTATTTTTGTCAAGTGAAAAATAAAAAATTACAATATAAGTTAAGTGTCTCTCACTCCACTACTGAAGAATCAAAGAGTGCAAATATATGTAGAAAGTGTCAAGTTTTACTAAATAGCTAAACCACCATCTTCAAGCAAAACTAACAATAACAAGCTCTCCAAAATACTCACAAAACTTGGCTTGATAAGAATGTCAAGTCAAGAAGGATTTTTTTACTATATCCTTAAGTCTTAAGTAGATGAAATCATCTACCATATAAAAAATACTAAAATAGATAAAAAATCTAAAAATATAAAATAAACTAGTAAAATATAAATTAATCTATTATAATACTAATCCAACATGGCTTAACATCTAATATCATATATTGTGACAAATCTACACTACCAAAGTTAGACATGCCCTAAGAGATGTATTAAAATCTTTATAATTTGATTATTATAAAGATATTCTTTAAAAATAAGATATATAAAAATTATCTTATTTTTTTAAAAGTTCGTATATTTAATCATATAAGATTAATCTTCAAAATTAAGTTTTTTGAATATAATATGTACTATCTTAGTATATTTTTTAATTTTTAAAAAAAATTAATATTTTTTCATATTTTTTATGAATATTAATTAATTTTAAAAAAAGATTGTTTTAATTTTTAAATTTTATTTTTATAAATAAAATTAGTTTTAATTTAGCTAATTAATTTTAAATTTATATTAGAATATATTATAAAAAAATTAATTTAAATTTTTTTATTAAAATATAATATAAAAAGATGAAATTAATTTTTAGACAATATATATTATTATACCAATTAGAATATATAGAGTTGTTAGAATTGAAGGCTCAATTTATTAATTTTTTAAAACAAAAATATGCAAATAAAAAATTACTTAAAGCATGTCAATATAGACAATGGTGATAAGTTGGATAAATAAAAGAATATTATTATTTAAAGTATTAATTAAAGAATAAAAATTTAAAAATCTATAAATATATAAAAAATTAATAATAATTAAATTTTAAAAAATAATATAAATTTATTTAAATAATTAAATTAATTATAAAAGAATAAAAAAAATCACTATTAAAGATACAAGAATACAGAGCAAGAGATTTAAATTAGAATAAGGTTTCTAATAAGAATTTGAATTAACCAAATGAGTACATGAATAACATCCAGAAAGATGAGCTAGAACTCTAAGAGATGTATTATCGAGACTAAAGAACTCTTCAAGCTTGACTTCCATATATATCCTTGTTTAAAACGCTTTTTAAACAACTTCCATCAAATTAAGAAACTTCTTGAGCTTCTTCTACCAATTAAAAAGCTTCTCAATCAACTTTCACTAATTTAAGAACCTCTAGAATGTTCTAAAAGGTTCTATAAACCTCCTTCTCTATCTTTCTACATATATAAAAAAATCAAGAATATGTTCTATTAATGAAGCTATATATTTAGATCTTTGTTCTTGAATAATAGATTCTACTAGTCCTTAAAGAAATTGTCTATGGCCTTGACATAATACCTTCATTGTTGAAACATCCCATCCGCGGATTTGATCTTCATTGCAGCTTTTAAAACATCTTCCAAACAAGATCTCCAGCTTACAAAGTATCTTGCAATTGAAGCTTCAAGGTTGTTTGATATTGCAATAAGTCCTTTACAAATCTTTTGGTTGCTAGATTGTTATTTTTTAGTGTATTCCATAAATCAAGCTTTGATTGATATCTATAATTAGAATAAAATGATATTTATTAACTTCAAGTATAAATAGTATTATTGTATGCAAACTTTATTGATGATAGATATGAAATCCAATGATCTTATTGATAGTTGATGTTGCATCATAAGTATTACTCCAAAATTTAATTAACTCATTTTATTTAGCCATCAATTTGATGATGGAAAGTCAAAGAAAACTTAATGTCTATCTTCAATATTTCAAGAAGATATTTTTAATACTTAGATATAAATTGGGATCTTTAATTGGATACAATATTATCTAGTAGGCTATAATATCAATATATATTGTCAAGAAAGAGCCTTGTCATTTCTTCATTAGACAAAGTCTTCTTACAAAAAATGAAATGAACCATCTCTGTGAGTCGATCAATCACCACAAGGATGTTATCTAATGAATTGGATGGTAGTAGATTTGTGATGAAATCTATCGAGATAGAAGATCATAACCATCTTGAAACATGCAAGGACTATAAGAGTCTATAAATACAATGTTGAGGATTCTTAGATCTTGAATAGATGTCATAAGAGAGCACAAAGTTCTTCATAGTCTTCTACATTCGAGACCACCAAAAATCTCAAGAAATAAGTTTTAAAGTCTTGTTAAATCTAAAGTGATCTATAGTTGGAAAGTGTCAAGGACACAAATTAAAACAGATGCATAAGTTTGTAAAAATTATATCAAAATAAAATAATAAGATAGAAATAAAAAAGTATCTATATTCAAGAAGAAACTAGAATGGCTATTGCCAAAGATTAGAAAATATATGAGACTCTTGAACTAGACTAGAAGCAAGAAAGGAATTGATAAGAGTGAAGAAGACTTCACTCTTGTCTCTATTTATACTATCTATCTAAAAGCTACGTGGCGGTATTCTAAAGGACCTCCTACACGTATCTAATTTGCAAGACATGTTGTCATATTACGTGTTGTCTTGTTCGGAAATGTACCAGACACCTGGCTGTAGAAGGTAAAGTTGTGTTTGCAAATAATCAAGAAATCCTAATAGATTTTATCCATAAATAAAGAATATAATTCAAAGTTCAATTCAAAAGTGTTTAAAAATACTCCTCTTAGTAACATCAACCATACATATACCCCAATAGCCTCGTTTCTTTTATAATTAAGTAATTTTTTTTTTTCTTTGCAAGCCCTAATCCTAATTAGTAAGCTTTGATAAGCTATAACTTTTAATCCAACTGTCTACTTAGTGTGAAATTTTGCACACAAATGTTGGTATAAGCCTTCTATATGTTCAAAAAAATTCAGCCCAACCCAACTTACAGATTGCAAGAAAATGCCCAAAACCCGCACTGATGACACTCGGCCTCCAACTTGAAAATTGATGCAGCAATTCCAATGGTGATTTCTCCTTATTCCATCATTAACTTCAACTCAAACTTGGTATATAGCTTAATCTTTAAGTCTTCTACCACTATGCCAAAATTTAAATTGATCCAATTTGTAGATCTTTAGTTATCACAGAAACCCTACCCAACCCTAAACTATCAACTTTCGACAATCTTTTGTATTAAAGCCCAAATATCTCTTGATTGCATTATTAGATTAATACAAAATTTTGTACACACTTAGCATATCCAAAAATCCAAAATAATATCAAATTTTGAATTGTAGATGCTACACAAATTGCACGAATCGCTCAACAATGCAAACCATCATTGTCTTATATAAAATCCAAAACACCAATATAAACCCTCACTTTGAACAATGATTGCAAAGTCATCCAAAATCCTATGGCAACAAGCTTAATGCCCTTGGAATAAGCTTCAAGCTAGCTATTCAATCCAAAAACTCGATCTGAAAAAGCCCTCGTACTTTGTCCTAGGCGGCCGTTTTTATGGCCAAAGGTCTGATTTCGACCCTGTCCTACAAACGGCCAACCCTCGGATATCAATCCAACCTATCCTAGGGATTTTATAGCCTGACCCTACCTTCAACTTAATCTTAGTATCAATCATACTAGTAATTTATCCTTTTTACCATATTTTTATCATTTTTATGGCCTTTCTAAGGCAATAAAAGAATTATTACAACCTAGAAGATAAAATTACTAACTAATTCTTATCTACTAACTATTAAGTGAAGAAAATAAACTAAGAGGCTTTCATAAAAATCTTGTTATAATATGTAGAATTCTTGTTGAACTAAGATAATAGAGTATTAATTGAAAAATCATTTTTAGTCATAGTTTCACCATATAATCATGTCACAACTCGACAGCGTGTCAAACTTGCAAGACAAGTTTTCCACATGTGTGCTACGTACTTGGCTTATTCTGTAAACTACCAACATATGTAATACATGGCTAACTTGTTTCACAAGCTTCAAATATGTATGACATGTGGCTAACTTGTTGACCAAATTTCTAACCTACCAATCACCTATAGACATATATAATGGTGATTCCACGTCTATAAAGCTTCTAAAAAGCTTTTTTTTAAGATACATTATCAAATTAATTTATTTTATCTACTTCTATTAATCTATATTAACTAAATAACTATTGGAATAAATCTTATGTCTATAACAAAAAGTCAAAATAAGATTGAAGAACACGTAGTTGTATTGGTCTTTTTGGGATTTATAAATGTTCTTCAAAGAAGGTCTTTCTCAAGCTTGAACTTGTCAATATGTTCTTTCAAGCAACATTGGATATTAAGGGCCAAAGCATCATTAGTGGTTATAATATGCACTTCATTGAGGAAACTAAAATCAATAGGTATTAATGTAATAGTGGCGCAAAGGTGAAATTGCTCTGATTTCAACAAAGTTGCATATTGTTGATCAAACGCTCTCTCTCCTGCCCTTGGTATAAGATATGATCTTCTTAACAAAGCATCAAACAATTTTTATTGCTTTCTAGGTCGATAAGTAATAAAAAAATTAATTTAAAATAATGACATATTTCATTGAGTTTGATGGCGATTAAAAATATGAGCTCTTATAAAATATTCTAGATTCTTGTAATCTGTATATATAGTTACAAGATGCAGTACTCCTTCAAGAAAATGATGCCATTCTTGAAAAGAATCTATAATAGTAAGAAGCTTCTTATTGTGGATTTTATAATTAATTTTGGTAATAGAAAATTTTTGAAAATAAAATATAACAGGGTGGAATTTATTGTCTATATTCATTTGTGAAAGTACAGCCTATAGTGCAAAATCCAAAGCATTGATTTCTAAGCAAATTTTTTTAGTAAAGTCTAGATGCACCAAGATTGAGGTTATGGTAAACACCATCTTGAGGTCTTAGAATATCGTCTGTGCTTGAGGCCCCCATTTTAACTTGTCTTTGCATGTCAATCAAGTAAGAAGAGCGGGAACTTGAGAATAATTTTTAATGAAGATTCTATAGAAGTTAGCAAATCCAAGAAAATATTATACATCTTTCACACTCTTTGGAATGGCTCAATATATAATTACCTCCATCTTCTTAGGATCCATCATCAAACCCTCAATAGATACAATGTATTTCAAAAATTCTATCTTAGATTGATGAAATACATATTTTTCTAGCTTGGCATACAAACCTGTATCTTAGAGCTTTTGTAATACCAACTTCACATGCCTCTTGTATTCTTCCAGATCTTTTGAGTAGATCAAGATGTCATCAAGATAGATCACCATGAACTTGTCTAGATGCTCTCAAAAGATGACATTCATCAAATACTGAAAGATAATGGATGCATTTGTTAATCCAAAAGATTTAATATTATATTCAAAATGTCCATATCTTATCCAAAATGCAGTCTTCTATTTGTCTCCCTCCTTGATCTATACCAAGTTGTATGTTTCATAAAGATCTATCTCAATATAGATCTTAACTTTACCGAGTTGTTCTAAAAGTCGTAAAATTAATGGTAGTAGATAATAATTCTTTATTGTTATCTTATTCAATCTTTAATAATCAATACATATATGCTAGGAGTCATCCTTCTTCTTTACAAAGAATATAGGTGCGTCTATTGAAAACTTTGAATGTTTCATGAAGTTCTTTGTAAGATTTTTATTAATATAATCCTTTGATGCTAAAAGCTTGTTTTGAGAAAGATTATAAATTAGGCCAATAGGTGATTGCATTCCTTCCTAAAGATCTATGGTACAATCGTATGGTCAATGCTTCAATAGTATATTAGTATTTTCTTTTTGAAAAATATCTTAAAATTTGTTATATTGCTTTGGAATACTTACCAATGAAGTTATATCTTCTTTAGTTGGAGCCACATAAATAACAAATGGTGTACCTTCTTTGGCTGATTTTATAAAAGCCTTTGTTCAAACAAATAAAGGTTTATCAACTTGTGACTTTTTTTAAAGTTTTCTTAAAGAGATTTCTATCAAAAATATTATTCTTTGCGATTTTCAATCTATAGATGGATTATACTTTTCTAACCAAGAAAGTCCAAGAATAATAAGATTTGAAGGAGTCCTAATAATATTTAACACAATTTGATTGCTATAATCTTTAAATGACACTTTTATAAGCATGGTTTTATAGATGACACTATTAGAGGATAAGGATTGTTCATCTATTATCTCTATATGAACACGTTTGGTTTTTTATATTATAAGAATTTTATGAAGCATAGCAAATATTTCATCTACAAAACAAGCAGATGCCTTCAAATCCAATAAGATGATTGTCTAAAGCTTTTAAGGGCCAAAATATAAAGGAATTATAAAATAATGAGCAAGTTAAGTAAAAAGAGAGGAACTTAAATAATTTTTTAATGTTGAATTGTCCAGTCATATTGTCTCTATTGTGACTGAACATCTTTATTTTCTTGAATGATTGTATTCCTAATTTTGGTGATATGTCAATTTTGTTTCTTTAGACAATTGCTAATCTTATGGCCTTCTTCACTATAATACAAGCATAGACCTTCTTCCATCCGACGCTTCTTTTCTTATAGACTAAGAAGCTTAAAGCATACTACATCAAGTTGTATATCTTCTACCTTTAAATATGAATTCAAAATATTTATTGATGTAGCAAGAATATATCAAATTGCATATTTTTTTACTGAAGCCTTTAAACATTGATCCTAACAACGTTGAAATAATCGATTATCACATTTTATGACTTGGCTAATGGCTTCATTGAGCAATTGTAGATCCGAAAGCAACAATAACAAATCTTTCATATTATCTCTTAGTTTCCAATAAAATTAACTCATTGAAGCTTCTTCATCTCAATTGATGTCACATACTAATTATCTAAAATCAGATGCATAGACTAATGCAGAGCACACCTCTTAATGCAATGCTTGGATCTTAGCTATTGCTCAATTAGCCTTGTCATATTTTTTAAATGCTTCTATGAAAATTTCAAAGTTGTTCAAAATTGGCGAGCTCTTTTCAAACAAGGGAACAAACCATGATAATGCTTGCTCCATAAGCAAGGTACCAACCAATCCAACCCATGATTCTTTTGTAGAATAAGTATCAATTATAAGACGATTATTAATCAAATTTGATTGATAAATCTTAGGAACTTAAAACGTGTACTATCATATTTCTCCGAAAGACTAATTCGAGGCTCGTTACATTGTTGAACAGGTGGATTTCTTTAGCATAGCATAGGTAGTATTGTATCCTCAAGTACAAAAGTTAGATGTGCATGTAGCCTAGATTGTAGTACTTCAGATGTTGCGTTGTTATGAAATTTTGCAACAACTTCTTCAATTTCTACAATCCTAGTAGATAAAGTAGTAAGAGCATTTATAATAGCATCTAACTTGGACTCGAAAGATTTAGTCATACTAATATCTTGACCTCCAATCATTCTAAGGAAAAAAAAAAAAAAAAAAAAAAAAATGAATTTATAAGAAGACAATATCAAATTAGAGGAGGGTAATTTGTAACCTCTAAAATACTTTAAGACCTTCAAGGAGAAAGAAGATCTACTCTTTCATAAGAAGAATAAAGCTCCAATATTGTGATAAAAAAAATATCATTTTAAAAGAAGATAATCTGCAACTTTTAAAATACTGGTATACCTTTGAGCAGAGACGTAATCCATTCTCTAACTAAAAGGATCCAACTTTGATATTGAAGATGATATTAGTCATGATAAATTACCAAGGGCATAAGAATACAAAGCAAGAGACTTGAATTAGAATAAAGTTTCCAAAAGAAACCAACAAGAGTTTGAATTAATTAGATGAGTACACAAGCAATATCCAAAAAGGTGAGCTAGAACTCCAAGAGATGCATTGTTGAGGCTGTAAAACTCTTCATCCTTGACTCCCATATATATCCTTATCTAATATGCTTCTTGAGTGGCTTCCATCAAACTAAGAAGCTTTTTGAGCTCCTTTTATCAACTAAGAAGCTTCTCAATCAACTTTCATTAACTTAAGAATCTTTAGAATATTCTAAAAGATTCTATGAACTTCTAAAGCGTATGTCCTTAACAATCACATTAAATTTGTGAAGAATTTAAGTCTAACTTGTTATCATCTCTATTACTAAATACTTTTAGATTTCAAAAAGTTAGAGTATATAAAAATACATGTAATGTTTTTACAAACATACAATAACTATGTTTTTAAACACCTTATAGAACCTTCAAAACCTTTCTTAAACCTTCCAAAACATTCTTAATATTATAGATCTTTAGAAGCTTTAAAAAAAATTGGATATTACTTTATAATTTTTGAACTTTCAATATTATTTGAAAAGTATCAAAAAACCTCATAGTATTTTAGAAATCTTTTATAATCTTTTGGAAGTCTTAATAGAAGATTCTTTAAACTTCTAGATTACTTTGTAGCTCTTAGAACCTCCAACAAAAGCTTCTATAGGACCTAAAAATGCACCTACAATGCAACTAATATATTATTGGATATTCTTTAGAATCATTATTTTTACTATAGTTATAACTTCTAATTATAGATTATAAATCTTAAATAGTATTAGGTATGTTATAGAAGAATATTAAAAATAATAACTTATACCATCATTTAAAATTGGATGTTTAAAAAATAAAGATATTATTAATAAGTTTAAGCTTGTGATGGAATAATATCACTTTGAAGCTTTAGATAAGTGTATAAGCTTATTTTTATGCCTAAGCAAATTAAATAGAATGCTTTAAAATAATTAAGTCATATATAAGACCAAATTAAAATTATAAATTAATAAAGTTTTAACTAAATTTTTTTAACTTACATACATAAAATATTTTAAGAAGTAATTTAAAATTCTATCTACTTACTCTATTTGCTTAAAAGTAATAATGACAACAAATTCCAATTTTTATTATATACTTCAAAATATTTACAAGGTGTAAATTTTGATTTGCAAATAAATATGCAATGTATTTTTTAATACAAAATCTATTAATTCTTTTAAAATTAATAAATGATTTAAAAATACATAAATATTTATTAATCATCTATTTAATTTAATAATCCAATTTTGCAAAAGAAATATCCAACTTGCACTCTAATCTTTTCATTGCACATGTCTATCATCTATGCATGTCTAAACATAATGTTAGATAGATGCCTTAGATTTTATAAACAACTCATTGACAAACAACTCATTAACAAACAATTAATTGTTGAAAGTCCCTAAAATTGGTAGGAGTGAAATATTGGTAGGAGTGCATGGTTAAGGATTTGGGGTTTTAAAAAAAATAAGCACAAAATCATTTATGAGCAATTAGACAAGGTTAAGGGTTTATTAAAGTGTTTTGGTGCAAGGATCTATCTAGATTTTCTGTTCATCCAGTGCCAGGTACCAGCTGGGTACCTATTCCGCTACGGCTGTAGTATTCCTAGAAAAGATAAACTTTAAGTGGCATATTGTAAACCATTGCAATGAATAAACCTGCAATCTGAATAAACCTGCGGTATTCTGGGTGACACCTCCCTAGGCTAAAGAATTCGGGTCAGCATGTCTAAAGAGAAAAAAAGAGAATAGTCATCCCTGAAAAGGTTATAGCAACTCAAACCCATCACTGCTTTTGAGTTGGACAATAGTATACAGACAAATCTGGAATTATAGCTTGCTGAGCTCAAGCTTTCTGGCTATTGCTTGGGCCTACCTAACCAGATGTAATACGGAACTTGCAGTACCGGCACGTATGGAATGTGCCCACTGTGATTCTCTTCATAAACTGGAAACACCACCACAAAATAACCGTTAGCAATTGGTAGGTTGCACTAACTAGTCCCTCAATCATATTATGGGTCATTAACAACCCCTCACAATGGATACAAAATAGATTGTAAGCCTGAAACGGTGAAGCAATCTACAGATCAATTTAAACGCTTCTATTAAAAAAAGTTCAACTCAATTTTTGGATGAGAATTTTACCAGTTTCAAACTTGTAGTCCATGTACTGCCTCCGCTCTGGACCTAGGTCAATATTGTCGAGGTCGAAAATAGATCTCCAGAACCACCGTGTGAGATAGCCATGTTGACGTTCAGCCTTGTCGTGTCTCAATGAAGTGAAAAAATCAGCTACGCCCAAGATACCCACCGCAGGGTCTAGATAGGATGATGCTTTGTCAAGAGCATTCAGGAATGGAGGAATCACTGGTTGCATGAATCAGCACCATCACAACCAATTAGGGAAAAATCAGTAAAAGAATCGCATTGAACACCCTCGTTTCAGAACATTGACAGATCCATGTCAATCAATTTTCAACCAGCTTCCCCAAATTAATGGAAAGCTCCTCCTATAGTTACGTGGACGAAGCAGAACACTTAAATATAATAAAAACCAAAATAAATGAAAGAGAAACAACTGCTAGGTACACGTCCTTGAACAAGAAATAAAGAGTTTACACAGTATAGAGGCAAATTACTGGATAGAGAGTACGAGAAGGTGACGAGTGTTGCGGGAGATGCTTCCGGTTCGTAGTCACAAACATCAGCCTCCACTACCTCCACGTTGGTCCATCCATGCTTGGCCACCTTCTCTCGAGCAACATCACAGAGTGGACCACAGATATCCACCACATAGACCTTCTTGAACAACGACAAATCACAAATACTGGCCATAGTTTCTACATTCTGCCCTGTTCCTCCTCCCAAGTCCACCCATACGAGGTCCTTACGACCGTGCAGTTTTTGCATCTCTCGTGCACATGCTCGAAGCATTCCTATTCTACCGTGTAGAAATCGGGCTCTGAAATGGTCATCTGGATAATAACCAGTGGTTAGCTCTTGCACAACTAGAGAATCACCGAAAAACCGCACAGCAAGAAACAAAATTGATTAACTGCCAATATTTGCTTTCACAGAAACTACTTTTAGTCACACGGTCAGCCGTTGCGCAATCCCTCATATTGGCATCCACCCTCAGACTGAAAATTTCTGGTGCAAACCAAGTATGACCTAATCTTCAATGATAGTGCAAACGTGCTTTACATGGCTAAGAATTTGAGCAGTGCGGCTTGAATAATTGATAGAAGACATTGAAGACTCTTAATGGTGTGAGGGCTATTACCGCAAGACAAAAAATGTAGACGGAAGAGAACAATGAGCTAATAACCATATCACCTCTCTGCTAAAATCAGCTAAATTTTGTTTTTAGGCAGCCCCAGGGACTCCACTGAACACAACATGCTAAAGGTATACAAGACGATGGTTCAGAGGAGGCGTACAAACGTGCGCCTGAGGGCCATAGAAGCTTTCGAGACGCTCCTTGTGAGTGGAGCCGGTGATTTTCCCAAACCATATTGATTTGAGAACTTGCACGTCATTGCACAAATTTCTAACGAGCTCCATCCCTGTAAGATGCAAAACCCCATCACACACAGGCGCATTGACATGCATTGCAAGCCAGGGAACAGGATAAAATCAGGTCGAAAATGAACCAAAAGCTAGAATATGACACCATCGCTCCGATCCAGGGATCTTCTCCAAAAATTCAGCAATACAGTTTCCATACACCCGCTTCGAAACGACCACAGACACACCAAAACCACCCACCTCAAAACGGCAGCAACGTCTTAACGATGGACGCGAAAAGCTCTAAACGGAATCAACGCCACACACAACGAAGGAAGCTGCAACGCAGCAAGATCTAGGAGAGGCTGGTGGAATCAGAACCCACAAACTTGAGAAGGAGTAGAGCCATAACACTTGTCATGTTCGGAGAGCAGGGCTCATGTGACCGACAACCACGGATTTCTGGCAACATCGTCACAAGCATATTGGTACATTCCCTTCTACAAAATTAGGTGGGCATGTAACCGTGGGCGATGTGAAGGTTTTTTTTCACTGGTTTTAGCAGATTTCGACGTAAAGATGGTAACAAACGCCGATGTTTCGATGTTCAAGTATTGCAATCCGAGTACCCACAAGCCAAAATCGCACAATTTGCTCGAGGTCGGTGTTGTCGGTGAGCGGTGCTCGTCCTGGGCTCCCCAGGTCATCTAACATGGAGCCAGACCCCTATTCCAAGAGTGCTTCTCATCCAAATCCTAATTTTGTGCAGAGCAAAAATTGTTATTGGTAAAAGTCTGTAAGGCTTCATTTACATTTTACTTGTTGGTTTGAATGTAGAAATATATTTGTTTCTTCATTTGTTTCTGATTCGAAAGTTGTCTTATTTATTTATTTATTTATTTTATATTTATACACACACACACATACAATAGAGGGATTGGATAGGAGTGGGTTGAGTACAATTGTAGAAAAAATTTGACTTGTAAAAAAATCAAGAATAATTGGCAAGAAGCCTATTCTATTGAGGATGCAAAATCTTACATGTAAGGCATGTGCAATGTATTGTTTAGTTGTGTAGGTCCATCTTCTTCAGATTGAGAGGGCACCCCATGTGATTCTATGTCCCACAAGATGGACATCCTCTTCAACATCCATTCATCTAGAGCTTAGGCAGCCTATTGTTGCTCAAGGTTAAGGAAGAAAAAAATACTTAATTTTTATTTTATAATGCACTCTATATTTTTAGTTAGGATTCCTAGCTACATATATAATACATAATGTGTAAGGCAATGTCCAATTTTAATTATCAAACATGTTTGGTGCTTTAATTAATATCACTAATTACTTTTGTATATTTATACATTACAAGTAATAATTTTACATATCTTTAAATTTCATATAATCAAGTCTAATCATCATAGAGTTGTACTTGAGGTTTTTAATCATGTTACCAATGAATTTAATCATACAATTTTTTTAAGCAAATAATAATAATAATCATAAATTTTTTTTTATCAAGTTAAACTAATATCATCAATATGCAACACAATATTATAATGCAAGGACTCAATTATAACTTTGTCATTAAACAAAGTATCAAACATGAATTTTACAAAGTAAAAATTAGGTAGTTGATTTAATATTGTATTTAATTTTTGCTTGGTTATACATTAACATGATAAAAAAAAATAATTAAAAGAACGTGGATCAATCTTTGTCTATAATATATATTTAATATTATCCTCATATAACCAAATAAAGGTTGGATTATAAGTTCTTAAAAAAGAATAGGCCTCATTTATCTCTATTACAATAACACCATATATTTTAATAATATCAAGGGTTGGAGTGGATGCACCAAGTGTCTCCAACTTAAAATCAAATTTCTATCATTATCACAAAAAAAAAAAAAAAAAAAAAAAAAAAAAAAACATCCTCAAGCAAATCTAAAGACTAAGAAAAACATATTAAAACATCCAAAAAATCTAACTTGATAACAAGCTAGAAACCATCTTTGGATGTTGTTCTTAATTAACCATAATACTAATTAATATGTTTTTTCAAGCTTCCTTGTACTTGTTTCCTTTCATTCATGTTTAATTTCACTTTAAAAATATGCATAATGCATTAGTAATTAAATGATTAATAACATATATAAGTGAGTTTAATATGGCCCAATATTTTACAGCAAAATTAAATTATACTTATGATCTTAGAAGTAGCATTATGGTTAGATATATGAAAGTAGCAAAGTATGGTCACTATATGTTAAGAACCAAAACTTGCTACAAAAGCAATATAAACCATAAATAATCATAAAGACTATAATTTAAACGTGATATTTTGCATTGGTATGTAGAAAGCAGCAATAAAAAAAAAAATTAATTTTAACTAGTGATTATAAGAAGTATCATTTGATTAAATTAATCAATTATAATATATAAATATTCTTTATTATCCAATTATTACGTGTTTAAACACATATCTTTGTCTTAAAAAATTATCTACAAAGATAGAAGGAAGAATAAAATTTAAATGTATATATTACTTCTCTTATGATAAAATAATTTAGACTTGAGATTTACTTTTTTATTGATTGACTAATTCATATATGTCATGTGACTTGTCTTTGTAATAGAAGATAATATTCATTAGAAAGAGATATTCTTTGCAAAAAAATTGCACAAAATATCTTATTCTATTCTATCATTGTATCCTATTCCAAAACATATTTATTATATGTCAATATTTCATTATTCTTCTATTTTTCTATTATTTTATAACTTTCTTATTAGATATTTTTATTAGATATTATATATATTTATATAATTTATTATATTCTAACAAATTAGAATAGAAATCAACTACAAAAAAATTAATTATGGATTTAAACAAATCTTCTTTTTGGCTAATAGATGATTTCTAAACATGAAAAAAATTCTTATATAAATAAATAAATAAATAAAATATTAATCAGATTTATTTTTAATTCCTATAAAAACTTCTTAAATAATACATATTTCTACCATAAAAAAATAAATATATGCTAAGAAAAAAAAAAAATCTATATATAAAATTGTATATATTAATAAAATTAAAGTTGAATGAATGTTTTTATAAATATTAAATTTTATCAATCTTATAAGTTTCTTGTACTCAACTTCTTTAGCCTCCAATTATATTGAGCAACCTTCTTCCAAGTCAATCGATTATTCATTATCTTCAACATTTATAATATAAGGTATAAATTCTTGATACTTTTAAATTTAAAATAAAATATCTATCATTTGTGATGATGATTGAATAGAAGTCTCTACATTAAAAAACTTAATCACTTTATATAAATATATTTTAAGTAAAGATTAAGGATTAGATGTTATTTGTAGTAAGAAAAGAATGTATTATTATTTTAGTAAGATAAAATAATTTTTTAAATTTATGTAATACCATTGATTTATGCTTAAAGATTTCTTATAAGTGGTATAAAAATTTAACTAAGAAAAAACACTTAATAAAATTTTTGTACATTATTATGTAATAACAAGTAAACATTTGAGTTATTAAAATCGGTCATCTCTAATAATAATTAAATTAGAAAATTGCTAGGTAGATACCTCCTATTTATTGTATAGATACCTCTCATGCCATATACCCCCACATATGCATAATAAAACTCTTATTTATACTAAAAATTTAAAGATAAATTTACTATATAAGATTTGTGTATAAAGGCTTATGATATTTGTTTTTATTTTTATTTTTATTTTTTGTTGACTAAATTTAATAAAATTCCATAATAAATTTTATATGATTTTTAAATTTTTTTTATAAAAGCTTATTAATTTTATTTTAAAAATATTTTATTACAAATTTATCTTTAAAAATTTTAATAAAAATAAAAGTTCTATTGTAATAATACAAGGATATATGGCAAAAAAGGTGTCCACCTAGCAATTCTTTTAAATTATTAGGAAATCTAAATTAAAATATTTTTGTATTATAAAAAATTTAACTATATATTAATTTATATATATTTGTATATATAGATCCATATATGGTGTAGTATCACAGATATAAGATTTATTCTAATAATTATCTAGTTAATATAGATTAATAGAAGTACATAAAATAAGTTAATTTGATAATATCTTAAAATAAAGCTTCCTAGAATATCTAATTTCTTCCTAAATATACATACTTCTTTATTTCTATCTTGTTATTTTTGTTTGACATAGTTTTTACTAACTTATGCATCTATTTTAATTTGTGTCCTCAACAAATTGACAAGGGTGAAGTTACAATATTAGAGCTTTGTTTCTTTTTGATTAAAAGTGAATTATCCGTTTTTCTTGATAAGACATAAGTATATTAAAAGTTGTAGATTATCCACTTCTAAACTCATATTGTTTTTAAAAAATTTTCCTTTGTTCTTGAGTGTTTTATTTTGAAATTAGAGTAGATATTTTTTTCTTTTTTTATTGTGGTATCATAGCAGAGCTTGCTAAAATGAAGAATGCATTAGCATAAATGCAAGAGCATATGACAAAATTAATGCTTGCAATGCATCAACTCAATGCACCACCACAAAGAGCAATAAGATTAGCAAGAAGTGAAGATATAGAGATGATCATACCACTTCACCTACGCTTGAATACCATTCAAGCATCAAAGAATCAAAAAATAGTTTGTTGGAGAAATTTGATGGTACTAGATCTAAGTTTCAAGGATTCATCAATCAAATATAACTTGTGATTGAACTTCAACTCTAAAGTTATCCAACCTAAGGGTCATAAGTCAAGTTTATTGGAACACTATTATCAGGTTCTGCTTTATCATGGTTTTTATTCTTTTTTGAATGACGTGATCCAGTATTGGATAATTTGGAGGCATTTTTAGCAAATTTTTGATCTATGTATGGAGAACATGATGCAATTTGTGTTGCAACCAACAAGATTCGTATCTTATAACAAGACAATCGATTAGTGACATCATATGCTTTACAATTTTGATAATAAGTAATTGATACAAAGTGGAATGATGTTGCGCTTATTAGCCAATTTCTTCATGCATTATAATATGAGGTAAACAAATTGATACTCAACTTATCCAATCCTCAAACATTGAGTCAAGCAATTGATTTTGCTCTGAAGTGTAATAATCGACTTCTGAGAGTTGCACAAAGGAATCTCAATGTTACTATAATACAATAGTAACATTAATGTCTTCTCAATACGTACATTCAGAAATAAAAGGTATGCAAATTGATGAGGTACATTTTAAACTTCTTGTTGAACAAGAAAAAACTTATTGTCATTGTCATATTACATGTTGTCTTGTTCGGAAATGTACCAGGCACCTGGCTGTAGAAGGTAAAGTTGTGTTTGCAAATAATCAAGAAATCCTAATAGATTTTATCCATAAATAAAGAATATAATTCAAAGTTCAATTCAAAAGTGTTTAAAAACACTCCTCTTAGTAACATCAACCATACATATACCCCAATAGCCTCGTTTCTTTTATAATTAAGTAATTTTTTTTTTTCTTTGCAAGCCCTAATCCTAATTAGTAAGCTTTGATAAGCTATAACTTTTAATCCAACTGTCTACTTAGTGTGAAATTTTGCACACAAATGTTGGTATAAGCCTTCTATATGTTCAAAAAAATTCAGCCCAACCCAACTTACAGATTGCAAGAAAATGCCCAAAACCCGCACTGATGACACTCGGCCTCCAACTTGAAAATTGATGCAGCAATTCCAATGGTGATTTCTCCTTATTCCATCATTAACTTCAACTCAAACTTGGTATATAGCTTAATCTTTAAGTCTTCTACCACTATGCCAAAATTTAAATTGATCCAATTTGTAGATCTTTAGTTATCACAGAAACCCTACCCAACCCTAAACTATCAACTTTCGACAATCTTTTGTATTAAAGCCCAAATATCTCTTGATTGCATTATTAGATTAATACAAAATTTTGTACACACTTAGCATATCCAAAAATCCAAAATAATATCAAATTTTGAATTGTAGATGCTACACAAATTGCACGAATCGCTCAACAATGCAAACCATCATTGTCTTATATAAAATCCAAAACACCAATATAAACCCTCACTTTGAACAATGATTGCAAAGTCATCCAAAATCCTATGGCAACAAGCTTAATGCCCTTGGAATAAGCTTCAAGCTAGCTATTCAATCCAAAAACTCGATCTGAAAAAGCCCTCGTACTTTGTCCTAGGCGGCCATTTTTGTGGCCAAAGGTCTGATTTCGACCCTGTCCTACAAACGGCCAACCCTCGGATATCAATCCAACCTATCCTAGGGATTTTATAGCCTGACCCTACCTTCAACTTAATCTTAGTATCAATCATACTAGTAATTTATCCTTTTTACCATATTTTTACCATTTTTATGGCCTTTCTAAGGCAATATAAGAATTACTACAACCTAGAAGATAAAATTACTAACTAATTCTTATCTATTAGCTATTAAGTAAAGAAAATAAACTAAGAGACTTTCATAAAAATCTTGTTAAAATATGTGGAGTTCTTGTTGAACTAAGATAATAGAGTATGAATTAAAAAATCATTTTTAGTCATAGTTTCACCATATAATTGTGTGACAACACAACATCGTCAAGAAGGATTGTATTTATATTGTAGAGAACCTAAGCACACTGTCCAACATTGTCCAAAGAAATGACGCAACCACAAGATGAGGAGTATAACTGTCAAAGAAGACAATATGACAAAAAATAAGTTCGTCCAGCTATGATAGGGACCGTTGTCGTGGTAGAAAGAATCTGCCTTAAGAAAGCATTGGGCTTCTAGTTACAACTAAATACTCAACCAAGATCTAAAAAAATAAAATCCTCAAATTTTTATAAAAATCTTTCTTTTAGGGCTATTACATCCAATACATAAGTCTTATTTCACAAAAACACTCAAACTATAACAAAATACTCTAAACCCTCATTCATTAGTAGGAGGAGAATATTTTTTGAACTTCATTAACTTATAATTCTTAATTTAATTGTCTATATCCACTCCAAATTTATATGAAGTACTCATGTGCTCTTCGCAACTACCACCACAAATTTCAACCATCGATTCATTACCGATCTTTAGATATCGCCAAAACTCTAGCAGTAGCTTCAAACCCTTGTTTACAAACATCCATATACTAAATTCTTCATACCTCACAGTCCAAAAGTCCAAATTCTATGAATTTTTGATATATAGCTTCTTAGCATAAAAATACACTTTCTTGGAAAGTTTGAGACAAAAATTCGTCCAAAAACTCAAGATATGGCAAATCCCATGACTATCAATAAAACATCCTACTTATTGCCTTGGAATTTGATGTGTTGTCTTTGACTCCCAATATCTCCTTTATTAGAACTCTAATTGTAGTAATTTTTGCACATTAGATATAGAACTTGAAATCACCTCTCTAGTTGCATCTTCTGATCTCCAAAAGCTCTCATAAAACTCCTCCAATTCTCAAAAGAGTAACAGTAGGTACAATTTGTACATCTTAACTTCAAGCACCTATTTCTCCCTCATTAAAATTCCAAATCCCTCAATTTTTATACCTAAATTGTAGTCCAAAAAATAAGATTTTTAATTCTTGTCTTTAATTTTCTAATGGCTTCCTTGAAGTTGCCAAAATCCTGTTAATGTTGTAGGCAGTGTCTTCAAAGCCCATTGGGCATGGTATTCGACCATTAAGGATGAAGTTCTCCATTCCTTGCCTTCATCCGACCATGCCTTGATTTCATCCCTTCCAATTAGCCTCCTTTTAGCTTTAATTTTCATCCTTAGGCTCCCACCTTCTCTCAAGGCTTTATACTAAATATTTAGGTTCTATATAATTTAAAAGCTATAATCAAATTAAGTAAAAATCTAAAATAAATTTTCTTACACCAACTCTCCTTAATTTACTTTACTAATCATTCTAACACATATCTAAATCTATAAACATATTATGTATTTTGAATAGATTTTACATATTGTAAGCAATTACAATACAACAGCGTGTAGCTGGAATCTTGTACAACTCATAGTGAAGGTCATATCCTCTCCTCAGAATCCTCTGCTTATTTAATAATAGATATCTATTTGAGATCTTTTATAAATAAAGCAAAAAAAAGATTATCTTTTGTTATTTATGTTACATCCATTTTTGATAGTGGAAGGACTTTAATTGGTATTCTAAGCCAATATCAAGATTATCAAGATATTTTTTAGAAAAAGAATGCAGACATTCTTCTGAAGCATCGTCTATATGATTGTTCAATTGATTTCAAAAAAGGAACTCAGCCTCCATTTGGATCAATCTACAGTCTATTCCAAAATGAATTAACTAAATTTAAGAAATACATTGATGAAAACTTGGCTAAAAATTTCATACGCCATTCAAAATTTCCAACAAGAGCTTTATCTTGTTTGTAAAGAAGAAAGATGGATCAATACGAATGTATGTAGATTATCAAGGGCTCAATAAGATTACCATCAAGAATAGATATCCTTTGCTTCTAATATTTGGACTTCTTGATCAATTGAATCAAGCCAAGATCTGTACAAAAATAGATCTAAGAAGAGCATACAACTTAGTGCACATCAAAGAAGGTGATGAATAGAAGACTGTATTTCAAATAAGGTATGGATATTTTAAATATAATGTCATGCCTTTCAAATTTACAAATGCACCAACTACTTTTCAACATCTTATGAATGATGTTTTTTGTGAGTTTCTTGATGATTTTGTTATCTGTTATTTAGACAATATTTTAATCTTTTCTAAGAACACAAAAGAATATGAACTTCATATTTGTCATGTGTTACAAAAACTTAATGATACACAATTTATATGCCAAAATGGAAAAGTGTATATTTCACACTACTCAAGTTGATTTCTTAGGATAGATCATTTTAAATGATGGTCTCAAAATAAATCCTAAGAAAGTCCAGGTAGTCATAGATTAGAAGATTCTAAAAACAATAAGAGATGTGCAATATTTTTTGGAATTTATCAATTATTATCAAATCTTCATCAATTTTTTTTTTAAAATTATAGCTCCACTTACATGCTTAACTTATAGAGACAAATTGGAGTAAAGAAGCAAAAACATCCTTTGAGGCTTTGAAGACAACTTTTATTTTTACACTAATTCTATATTGTGTCAACTTTTTCAAGACATTTTTTATGGAAATAGATGCCTTAGACTTTACTTTGGAGGTAGTATTATCACAAATCAGAAAAGATGACAAATTCCATCCAATAGCTTTTCATTCCAAGAAATTTTCATCAATAGAAATCAATTATGAAATCGATGATAAAGAACTTCTTGCAATTACGGATTCTTTTTAAGAATGGCATCACTATTTGGAAGGCACTTCTAGTCTAATCACCGTATATACAGATCACATGAACCTCGAATATTTCATATCCACGAGTGTGTTGAATCGTCGCTAGGCTCATTGGAGCATGTCTTTGTTAAGATTCAAGTTTATTATTACTTATTTGCCAAGAAAACAATAAGGTCTGTCTGATGCTCTTTCTAGACGTCCTTATCTTGTACCAAAAGAAGGAGATTCAGCTTTTGATCAACAAAAAATGATCTTCTTGAATCCGGAATAATTTCATCTTTGAGCAATGAAATCAACATTGACTATTGATTCAACTTTTGTCAAACAAATCTAGTCAAATATGCCTTTAGATCCTCTTGTTCATGAGATTAAGAATAATTTGTCTAAGTCTCATGATACTTCTAAGTTTGAATTCAAGAATGATCTACTCTATTTTGAAAGACACCTATATATTTCAAAAGGTGCAGCACGAATACGAGCTCTAGAAGCTTGTCACAACCTCTAAAAGCTCGTCACAACCTCCTTACAGTAGGATATTTTGGATATAATAAGACTTTGGATCTAGTATCAAAAGATTTTTTGTGGTCTTAAATGTGGAAGGTTGTTAAAGAGTTTGTACAGTCCTACGATATTTGTTCAAGATCAAAAATTCCTCGTCACCAATTTTATAGACTTCTTCAACTATTACTTGTACTGGAACAACTTTGGTCCTCTGTTTCTATGGATTTTATCATGGATCTTTCAAAGTCAAGTTCATATGATTTTATATTTGTGATTGTAGATCCTTTTATCAAAATGGCACATTTTGTACAATGTATAAAATCTATTATAAGTGAAGAAATAACTAAATTCTTCTTTAATAATATTTATTGCTATCATAGATTACTAAAGGATATGATATCAGAAAGAGGAATATAATTTATATCAAGGTTTTAGAAGACTCTTTTCAAAATATTGAAAGTGGATATAAAATTATCCTTAGCTTTCTACCTTCAAATTGATGGAGAAACAAAATGAGTTAATCAAGTTTTGGAGCAATATTTGAGATGTACCATCAACTACCATTAAGATAATTGGACAACTCTTTTGCCATTGGCAGAGTTTGTTTATAATAATTTGATATATTCTTCTACTCAACAAACTCCATTCTTTATAAATTATGATTATCATCCACGATTTGATACTTTTGACTTTTCAAAAGTTGATAATCCTATGACAAAAGATTGGGCAAGTTAATTGTTAGAGCTACATGCAACAATGAAGGCACAACTAAAAAAATCTCAAGAACAACAAAAAATCAATGCAAATATCTATCACAAGAAACAACTTCAATTCCACGTGGACAATAAGATATGGTTATTTTGTCATAATATTAAGACTATCTATCCTTGCGACAAGATAGATTATTGTAGGCTTAGATCTTTTTTGATTTGTGAACAAATCAATCCAATTGCTTATCAATTATGCCTACCAAAGTCTATGAAGATCCATCTTGTATTCCACGTATCACTATTCAAGCCATATAAGACAGTGGATATATAAAGAAGAAGATAAATGCCATCGCCTCTTATAGAAGTGGACAACAATAAAGAATTTAAGGTCGAAGAGATTTTAGATTCAAGGTGGCACCAAAATTGACTGGAATATCTTGTACATTGGAGCAGATACAATATTAATGAATGCATATAGGAGCCATTTAGGAATCTAGCAAATACATCAATAAAAATCAATACATTTCATCAATGAGATCCGTCAAAATTAAGATAAAAAATCAAAAAAATCTTTGCTATAAAGCAAAACAGGTTCTATAGAGGTTTCATCCTACCTTGTATCATTGTTTGTTATTTTCTTGGATTTGTTCTTGCTAAAGAGATGGAGGATCAACAACGAGTAAATTCAATTCAAGAGCCATCGTTTGCTGATTTATTAAACAAGACATTACAACTTTTAAGACAATGAAATAGAGATGAAGATCCTCAAAAATGACATGTCATTTCTCGGATTGATGGCAAAAAATAATGTATTTGGTATCACGACCTTGGAAGAAATTCTCATTATTTGGTGATACTTTTAGAAGTAAAAACTACTCTTGATGGTGTTTTAAATGTTTTCTTTGAAGGAAGTTATGAAAGCCTCAACAATGATCAAATAACAGGGTGGTTCTTTCGCTCTGGTATGAGACACTATTGATGGCTGAAAGGACCTATCAATTACCTTTAAAATAAAATAAAGATCAGAATACATGGCAAGCTCAATTCGACGTTGTCCTATTATGTGTTGTCTTATTCGGGAATGCACCGGGCACCTGGTAGGAGAAGGTAAAGTAATGTTTGCAAATAATCAAGAAACCCTAATAGATTTCATCCATGTATGAGGAATATAATTTGAACTTCAATTCAAAAGTGTTTAAAAATACTCCAATTAGTGACATCAACCATACATATATCCCAATAGCCTTGTTTCTTTTATAATTAAATAATTTTTATTTTTCTTTATAAGCCCTGATCCTAATCAATGAGCTTTGACAAGCTATAACTTTTAATCCGCTTGTCTACTTACTGTGAAATTTAGCACACAAATACCTGTATAAACCTTCTACATGCTCAAAAAAATTCAGTCCAATCCAACTTACAGATTGCAAGAAAATGTCCAAAAACCGCACTGATGACACTCAGCCACCGACTTGAAAATTGATACAAAAACTCTAGTGGTGATTTCTCCTTCTTCAACTATTAACATCAGCCCAAACTTAGTATGTAGCTTGATCTCTAAGTCTTCTATTAATATCCTAAAATTTACATTGATCCAATTTGTAGATCTTTAGATATCTTAGAAACCCTGTCCAATCCTAAACTGCCAACTTCCGACAATCCTTTGTATTAAAGCCCAAATATCTCTTGATTGCATTATTAGATTATCACAAAATTTTGTACACACTTAGCACACCCAAAAATCTAGACAATATTAAATTTTGAACTATAGATGCTATACAAATTGCAGGAATCACTCAAGAATACAAGTTGTGATTGTCTTATATAAAACCCAAAACACCAATACAAACCCTCACTTTGAACAATGACTGCAAAGTCCTTCAAAATCCTATGGCAACAAGCTTAATGCCTTTGAAACAAGCTTCAAGTTAGCTATTCAATTCAAAAACTCGATCTGAAAAAATCCCCGTATTTTGTCCTAGGCGGCCGTTTATGTGGCCAAAGGTCTGATTTTGATCCTATCCTACAAACGGCCAACCCTCGGGTATCAATCCAACCTATCCTAGGGATTTTATAGCCTGACCCTACCCTCAACTTAATCCTAGTATCAATCATGCTAGTAATTTATTCTTTTTATCATATTTTTATTATTTTATGGCCTTTCTAAGGTAATAAAAGAATTATTACAACCTAGAAGGTCAAATTATTAATTGATTCTTATCTACTAGTAGTAAACTATTAATAGTTCCATCAACAAAGAGTAAGTAATAAGTAATAATATAATTGTATTAAAATAAGATTTTATCTTCTTATTTTTCTACTTTTTTATTGTATTATGTAATAGAATTATGTAATAGAATTAATGTTGATTTTTTATTTTTGTATTATATTATTCATAATGATATTAATAGATATATATATTTTTTACAAAACATCTAAGATTATTCTTTAAATTGACAAAATTAAATTAGAATTCAAAATATGATGCTTGCAAGTAAATTTTTTGTTTTAAATTGTATTAAAATTAAGCAAGTTTACTCACAAAAATATAAGTCTCTTCATATTATTTTATATTAAAATATAAATATATATATATATATATATATATATATATATATATTTATAAATATTTTACTATTTTAATTCACCAATTAAATCTAATAATATTTTTTTTAATTATTTTTAATATTTTGATTTTTAACTTATTAGATTTATAATATTTAAATTTTAATTATTTTATTGTGTATAAAATATAATATTTTAAAATCTATTATTTTTTCCAAAATATAGTAACTTTGAAATTTTATTATAAAAAGAAATAATTATATATTTAATATTAATTAAATAATATTTAAAATTCCAATTCAATTTTTAAATATGTTTATTCCTCATAAATCATTAATACTTAAAGGAAGTGATTGACTAACACATGTCATTAAAAGTTAAAATTTAAAATTTCTATAATTTATTTTAAACTTTATTTTTTATATAGAAAGATTTTATAATATAAATAATTAATTAAATACTGGTATCTTTTAATTATTTGATATAGAGTTTGTTATCTTTTATATTAAAATTTCAATATAAGATTTCTTTTTGTAGGATAAATTTTTTATCGAAATTTCCAAAATAAAAACTAGTGTTTTCACTACAGTTTGTTAATGTTTAAAATATTCTTGAAAGAGCTCATTTTATATATCTTTATTCTTTTTAAGCAGAATGCATCATTGAAGTGGTATCTTTAGAAAAAAGAAAAAAGAAGTATAAAGGATTCTTTCAAAATATTAAACCAAAATCATAGAATTATTTAAGCTTTCAACATTGAAGTAAGTATTTTTCTTCAACAAGGATTAAGCTTTTAAAGCTTTTTAACTATAGGAATTTAATCTTTTTATAGTGTATCTTTATTTTGGTTTTTTGGATATGTTCTTAAAAAAAATTTATACTATAAAAATTATCTTAAAATACCATTATTTAATAAAGTAGTTATTAATACAAACTTCTAATAGTTTTTTATATTTTATATTTAAATATTTAAATAAATTCTAAAAGTCCAAAATTCTATAAACTTATTAAAAATTAAAACATTTCAAAAATAGTTTATAATATTATATACTCTAATATTATATATGATGATTAGATTTATTTATTAAAATTCAAAAAGTAAATTAATTTCAATATATACAAGATGAAAATTTATTAATATGAAAAAGTATTCAAATTTTAATAGAAGGTTTTAACTGAATTATTTTAATTTAATAATTTACCATACTTTTAAAATATCAAGCAAGGTGCAAGAGGAAATGAAGCTTATTTTTGTTCTTTTAATTATTTTTTTGAACAATCTCACATATATTGAAAAATTTCTTTTGAAAAATAAATTACTTTGATTTTATTATTTTTCTTTAAAAATACTCTTTATTTTGAATTATTGTGTCTAAAAAATAATAAAGACTAATATAAAAGTAAATAATAAGACACTTCTAAATTTTTTTAATAGTCTATTCAATAAGGAAAGTCATTCTTTCTTTTAAAAAAGAAAAAGAAAAAAAAAGATGCTATCAATTCAAAATAAGATAATTCATATTTTTAAAGATATTATAATATCTTTAAAAATAATTACTTTTTAAAAATAAATATCTTTTAAAAATTAGGTCTTATCATCAATTAAAGTAATTTGGTTAGAAAATTATGATTTCAAGAGATAAATCTAAAAAGCAAAACAACATTAATATAAAGTAATAAGTGAAAATTCAAATATATTTTTATGAATATAAATATAAATAATCTTTAATCTAAGAATAAAAAAACTAATATACAAGACTAAAATATTTTTTTCCTTTCATTTATTTCAAATATATACTTCAAATATAAATAAATTACTTTTTAAAATATTACTTAAGAATATAATAGATCTTTTATATAATATGTGGTTTTTGATATTATATGGAATAAAAAAATCTTAAAATATTTGGAGTAATTTTATTATTCATGATATCTTAATCCAAGCATGGAATCTTAAGGGGTAGCATCTTTTTTAAAAAAAAAATTGTAAACTCTAAACTCTTGATATATAAAAAAAATATTAAAAAAAATATATATATATATATATATATATATATTAAAAATAGGCTTGATAAATATTAATATATATATATATATATATATATATATATAATAGGCTAATTTATTTTTAACTTATAAAATATTCTTAAAAAATAAATAAAAAATACATGCACATTGTATTGTTGTGTTATGGTTTGGCTTTGATGTGAAAATATTGTACATGTATATTTAATGTACAATTTACTACTTAACTAAGTGAGCCATATCAATGGATTTTTATTGGTTATAAAATATGGTTAGATTGTTAGTTTAGAAGAGAGCCATTTAAGAGGGCTATTATTGAAATTTATATAACTTTTTTTTTTATAGTGACTTTTGAAGTTGATTTTATATTGATAATAACTTTATATATTTTGAGTCATCTTTATTAAATATTAGTAATCCTTGAAATCTTGTTTTATTTCTTTTATTTGGTATTTAGAGCAAATACTATATAAATCTTATTAAAAAAAAGGATTAGAAAGGAATCTTTAACATAAAAAGGAGTAGTTAGGCCATCCATATGGATGAATGGAGATGGATGATAGAAATCTCTATTCCTATTGGTCAAAAGTCATGTCCAATGGACTTTAAGGAGGCTGCCCGAGGTCTTATTAGGGATTATGATTTCTAATTTGATGGAATTTGAACATCAAAGATTAGAATCAGCAAGTTTAGGATTTTGGCTATGGTTTTGGTATAAAAATTGTGTAATTTGGACTTTTAATGAAGGAGATATAGGCACTCAAAGTCAAGATATTGAAATTGTACCTACTATCATTTTTTTGGATATAACTCATGCGTACAGAAAACAATAAAAAATTGGCAACTAAGATTGAAAAGAAAATTTTTTTGGCTATATTTTTTATTGATAGCTTAATGAATTCTAAGCTAGGATGAAAAAGATATTGAAATTTGAAATCAATGCTTATAATTTAAGGTAGTAAGTGACCTTACTTAATTAGTGGTTGTATTTTGAACTATATCATAAGCAATTTGATAAGTTTTTGACTCAAATTTTTTAGAAATATGCATTTTCATACTATAAAATTATATACAAAAAATTTGTGGCATTAAAATTTTTGGATTTTGAGATATAAAAAAAATAGTGCTCAAGTATATATAAATTAGGATTTTAAGCACTTATTAGGATTTTTAAGATATTAGACAATTAGAAGCAAATATATAGTTGAATTTTCTTGTGGTGAAGCTTAAAAGTATAATCTATATATTGAAAAAATTTGATAAAAATGAAATAGTTAGATAAAGAATTATTGGACTCTAAAATTTGAAAAGAAATCATAATATTGGAGCTTTATCCATCTTATAAGAGAATGGATCACCCTTCTCCTTAAAGGTCTTAAAGCATTTTAGAGATTATGGATTATCCTCTTTTAAATTAATATTATTTATATATATATATATATATATATATATATATATATATATATATTTTCTTATAATGGCTAGAAGTTAAAATATTAATATGATCAAATCTTCCGAGTCTAAGTTAAATGCCATAATAAGTGATTTTATTACTTTATTTGCTAGGACTGTAGAAATTAAAGGAATTGTTGCAAAACTTTATAATGATGTAATATATGAAGTATCACAATTTAAACTACATCTACTTCCAACTTCTATGCTTGAGGATACAATACTACCTATGCTATGTCAAAAAAATCCACTTGTTTAACAACGTAAAGAGCCTCGAGTTAGTCTTCCGGAGAAATATGATGGTATACATTCAAAGTTCTGAGGATTTGTCAACCAAATTTAATTGATAACAATTTTATAACCTAATACTTATCCAACAGAAGAATTAGGGGTTGGATTGGTTGGCACCTTGTTTACAGAGCAAGCATTATCATGGTTTGTTCTCTTATTTGAAAAGAAATCACCAATTTTGAGCAACTTTAAAATTTTTATAGAAGCATTTAAAGAATATGACAAGGCTCATTGGACATCAATTAAGATTCAAGCATTGCATCAAGGGACATACTCTATATCAATCTATATATCTAATTTTAGATAATTAATATGCAACATTAATTGAGATGAAGAAGCCTTAATAAGTCAATTCTGTTAAAAATCAATAGATGATTGTTAAGGACATATACTTTGGAAATTTATAAAATCTTCTAAAATATTCTAAAAGCTTTTTAATTGATAAAAATTAGTTGAAAAGTTTTTTAGTTAATAGAAAGAGCTCAAAAAGCTTTCTAATTAGTAGAAGGAGCTCAAGAAGCTTCCCAGTTAGTGGAAGGAGCTTAAGAATCTTTCCAATTGATAGAAGCTACTTGAGAAGCTTCTTAGCTGAATAGAAGCCACTCAAAAAGCATCTTAGATAGAAATATATATAGAAATTGAGATTGAAGAATTCTTCAATCTGGACAATGCATCTCTTAGAATTTTAATTCATCTTTCTTGGTGTTGTTCATGTATTCATTTGGTTAATTCAAATTCTTGTTAGTTTCTTCTTAAAATCTTATCCTAGTTCAAGTCTCTTGCTTTGTATTCTTGTGTCTTTGACAGTTTGTCAAAACTAATTTCATCTTCAATATTAGAATTCGATTCTTTCTTGTTAGAGATTAGATTATCCTTGAAGGCATACTAACATTTTAAAGGTTGCGGATTACCCTCCTCTAAACTGATATCTTCTTTATCATAATATTGGAGTTTTGTTCTTCTTGTGAGAGAGTGGATTACCTCTCTCCTTGAAGGTCTTAAAGCATTTTAAAGATTGCTGATAACCCTCTTCTAAACCGATATTACCTTCTTATAGATTTATTTCTTTTTTTTTCTTAAAATAGCTAGAAGTCAAGATATTAGTATGATCAAATCTTTTGAGTCCAAGTTAGATGCTATTATAAAAGCTCTTACTACTTTATCCACTAGGATTATAGAAATTAAAAGGGTTGTTATAAAACTTTGTAATGATGCAACATTTGGAATACCACAATCTAAACTGCATCTATTTCCAACTTCTGTGCTTGAAGATGCATTACTACCAATGCTACACCAAAAAAATCCACCTATTCAACAATTTAAAGAGCCTCGAGTTAGTCTTCTAGAGAAATATGATGGTACAGCGTAATGTCGTGAAGTCTTGCTTGAGAATGCTCCGGGCACCTGGCTGTGGAAGATAAAAAGAAAATACGCCACAACAAAATCCTAACAATTCTAATAGAATCTTAATTAACTTCTATTAAACCTTAACAATATTTTTCAGCTTGATTCAATCTTAAAGAAATTATAAAAGAAGAATAAATGAGTCATTCAATAATCATAATAGAAAATAATATATAAAATGCTAAATTTTAAAAATACTAAAAATAGAATCTTAAAACCCTAAATCATATCTTATTCAAACCCTAGGATCCCTAAGTCAAACCCCGATCAACCTTAGTCATACCTAAGTCAATTGGTCAAGTAGTCAAATACTAAAGTCGAAATCCCTATCAAACCCTAAGTCAAATCCTGTCAAACCCTAAGTCAAATCCTGAGTCAAATCCTATTAATCCTCAAGTCAAACCTAATCAACCCTAATACCTAATGAAACCTAAGCTCAAATCTTGGTAATTAAATCTTGGTCAGCCCTAATAATCAGAGCCCTGAGGTCAAACCCTAGTCAAATCCTAATCAACCCTAGTCAAGCCACAATCCAAGCCTATGAAATCCTAACCCTAATGAAACCCTAAGTCAATCCTAGTCGAAGCCCTAATCAAGAAAGTCAAGCCTCGCAATTTCTAGGGTTTTAGAATTACTTAATAACTACCAAACAAACCGTTGATCTTGATTGAAATATTTCATACACCTTAACAATTAAGTTAAAAACACACACACCAAGTTTGAAGAAGATCTAACTTACGAAGAAGAAGAAAAACTTACAAATTTGCTCGGGTATCAGCCGGCCTCCTTCTCCAATCTTCACGCCAATATTCCAGTGCCTAAGCCTCCTATTTGCACCGTTCAACTGCTTCCAAATTTCACAAGCATGTAGGAAATTAAGTCTTCTACACACACACATAAATTACACCCCAATCCAACTGATAGATTGATCAAAATCTGCGAAACCCTAACTGACCTTTAAAACCCAATTCCAGAGACCCCAACTCACATAAATTCCAATAACCTTTGATCAAACCGTTAGATCAATCTCAAATTCACAGCACACATTGACAACAACAATACCCAAAAACCCACAAATTTCCAGCCGTAGATCTGCTGCAAAGCTTTTGGAATTGCCTAAACCATCAACCCTATTTTATTTCACAAAATCTCAAGTAGCCAAAATAAACCTTGACTTTGCAAAGCTATTACAAAGTCGTTTTCTCTCCAAATCACTCAAAATCAACTCCTATATAAAACCCTTCAAGTTCACTCCCTAACCCCAATCTCCGATCTGCAAAAAGACTCTCCATTCGCCGTCGGCACGCGGTTTTGTGCCCTGGGGTCTGGTTTCGACCCAGGTTCTTAACCGGCCCTCTCCGGATATCAACTCTTGTAGTTTTGAGGTAAATTTTTCTAAAACCTACTCTTAACTTCTTATTAAACATACCTATACCAATTATTTTTCTAATCTACTTTGTTTTACCATTTTTATGGCTTTACAAAGTAAGTAGAAATCCCTTTTATAAAAGGCAGCATTAGCACTTTTTAATTTTTACTACCTCCTTGTCTATTATCTATTTTTCTAAGATGATTTTCTCAAATATTTTCATTTGAGATCTTCTATAATATAATCATTCCTCCCCTCTTTCACCTAGTAGTCATATTACTACACGACATCCATCCCCCCTGAACCTGTGCATCCTCTGGTATGCACCAATAATTCTTCAATATGTTGAATGCTCTTCATCTTGTTCATATTCTTGGTCTTCAATTTGATCATCTTCTTCTTTTTCAATACCCCTCAATAGATTTTGTTCTTCATCAAAATGTATATATATTCCCTTTTGTTTGAATAACTTGACTCGCTTGCCTGCTATAGGTGTCTTCAATTGTGTCCCATCAAGTTCCCGTAATACATATGTTCCATTGTCATAGACTTCTATCACAACATATGGTCCAAACCATCGCTTAGAAAATTTTCGTAATGTACTATGTTGGTTATCCAAACTATTATCATATACTAATACCCAATCACCTTCTTCTATCTTCTTAGGTCGTAGTCGATGCGTTTTATCAAACCTTTCTTTATTCCTTTCCCTTGCTTCTTTCAACCTTCCTATTGCCACTTCAATGTCTTCAGGTCTTCTATCCAATTGTTGAATACGTAATGCTAAAAGATCCTCCCTGTTAAGATCATCCTTTCAAGGTAATATTCTCCATGTAGGTATTGTTTCTTCTATTGGCATAATTGGCTTTTGTCCATACATTAATTCCGAAGGCATATAACCGGTCATTGTGCTATGAGTTGTACGATCTGCCCATAATGCAAATGGTAGTAGTTTTGGCCATTGATGTACTTTGCCATTGCATGCTTTTACTAATGCCTTAACAATAGGTGAATGCCCACGCTCACTCTTCCCATTACCTTCTGGATTATATGCTGTTGTCAAAGAAAGTTTGATTCCCATTCTACCAAAGAGTTCTTTTGCTTCTTTTGCATCCAATTCACCTCTATCTGCCGTGATTTTTCCAATACAACCATAGCGACAAATAATGTCTTCTAAAAGAAATCGACATACACTTTCAGTACTCTTTGTTCTTAATGCTCGTCCTTCAACCATATTTGATAAATCTTCACATGCAAGTACCAAATATTTCATTTGTCCAAGTCCCATAGGCATTGCCACTAAATCCACTACCCACTTATAATATAGTGCTAGAGGATAAGTTGGATGTAATTCATCTCGATGTCGAATGTTAGAATAGAATTGACAAATTTCACATGATCCTATAAAATCAACCACATCTTTATATATGCCTTTCCACCAATATTTTTCCTTCAATTTAGTAAAAGTTGCCCATATTCCTCTATGCCCTGCCCACAAACTCTCATGAAACTCCTTGATAATCTTTTGTTGAGCTTCTAAATTACATATCACTCGTTGTGGTACTTCTCCTCTTCTCTTTGGATACTTCCATAAATATCCATTACATAAAAAATATCCATAGGCTTTCTTACAAATTTTCTTAAATTTTTGATCTGTCCAATCTTCTTGTCGCTTTAAAGTACTTAGGTACTTTCCAATATCTTCCCATTCACCTTCATATGAGTCTTTTAAAAATAATTCCAATGGTACAGTCAAACATGCACCTTCTTCTTTTGATAATGCATTTGTATAAAAATTTGCACCCACATCATCTTCCATATCAATCATGTCTTCTTCATCATAATACCTTGCCCTGGATAACATATCTGCAACTGAATTATCTCTTCCTGCAATGTGTTTAAATTCTAGATTCAAAGATTTGATATATGCTATCCACCTCAGCATAGCAATATCAGGAGTTGAACAACTTGTAATCATGCCTAGTAAAGGCAAACAATCTGTTTCTACAACTACCGATGCACCAATCAAATACTCCTTTTCATTTTTCATAGCAGTTACTACACCCCATAATTCTCTTTTAATTTGTGCATATGCTCTTTGTCTAATATTCAAAACCTTTGCTCCAAACCGTACTACATATCTATTCCCTTGTTCATCGTCTTGTCCAATTGCCCAACCTATTCCAATTGGACTCGCATCAACTGTTAATATTACTGGTCTTCCACATTCATAATTCACTTTTTTCAAAGTTGGAGGTGAAGAAAGAAGTTCTTCAATTTTTCCATAGCTTTTCTTTGCTCATCTTTCCATTGAAACCTTTTATTTTTCCTTAACAATTCATATAATGGATCTGCCACATGTGCAAAATGAGGTATCCATATATGATAGAAAATGCACGCTCCTAAAAATCTTCTCACTTCTGTAGTATTTTCACATTCTTTCATCTTTTTAATAATATCAATTTTTTCAATACTTGGCTTACGTCCATATGATCCACACATGTGTCCAACAACTAGTATTTCATTTATCCCAAACATAGACTTTGTACCTGATAAGGTCAAGTGTACCTCTTCTAACCGTGATAAAATCTTTTCACAATCACTAATATGATCTGCAACAAATCTTCTACAACCTTTTTGATCCAATATCTCATCTTTTTCTTCTTCTGCACATTCTTTAATTGGAACATCATCTAAGAATGGCATAATCTTTTCTGGTATAAATTCCCTCAATACTTTGTTCATTCCATTCATCATATGAGCTACTGAATTAGTAGCCCCTTGAGGCAATGTACACATTTTTATCAAACCCAATGGAGTCTTCATAGTAGTTAAATCTCTACTTTGTAATGCGAATTGAAATTGATCATATCCTGAGTAAAGATCACCTATCGAATAGATTGCTCTTCCTGCAAATGCCTCTGCAAATTCATCCACAATTGGACTTGAACCCATATTTCTAATGGTTACTTTATTTACAGGTTGCATATCTTGTATAAATCTCATTGTTCCATTTTTCTTTGGTACCGTAAACCATCGATTTGAGTAAGGTGCTATAGATGGTTCTAAAATCCCCATTTCAATCTTTTCATTGAGTAAGTTAATCAACTTAGATAAATGTGCTCTTGGTACTGGAATTGGTCGTAAATTCCATGGTTCATGAGGAATAGTAAAATTAACCGTAGGTGCTACAATATTTGGATCAACACATCCAATTTCATGTGCTTCAAATGCAAAAGCTTTTCCATGTCGTGAAAGCATATTTCTAAAGCATTTTTCTTCACATTTTGTCAAAAATCCTTCACATCCAACCCTTAATGCATCTAGTGTAGCATCCATAAATTTATGTCCTATCTTCTTAGGATCTCTCAAATTTGGTTGTGTAGATGCTCTTCTCACCTTTTCTTCACAATCTGATGGTAGTGGCAAAGCCACTGGTTTAACCTTTTTTGCCACTGATTTATACTTAGTTTCAACACATACCTCTTGGCGACTTAAATTTTTCATAAAGTTTTGGATTTCATCATAAAATTCTTTAGAACATACATTAATAATTTTATTACTTTCTTGTAATCCATATTGTAATAAATAATTTAATTCTCGCATAGTATCCGCAAATCCAACTTCTTCAAATGATCCTGATATAAATTCATCCTCAACCAATTCTCCATTTTCTTTCAAAGTTTTTTCCATATTTTTAACATAATGTTTATCTATTCTTTTCATCCTTTCAATAGTTTTAAAAGATAATACATTATCTTGGTTCAATCCAACAAGTCTAGTAGGTAATGCCATCTTTGTTAAATTCAGCGGGAGCATGTCTTCTTTTAACCCATTGTAATCCCGCTTTATAATGGTGTGCAGTAAAAACCCTCAAGCTCTTCAAAGTTCTCATTTGATAATGGCTTTTCTCTCAACTTATCAGGATTTCTTTCATGATCAGCACAAACGGTTAAAAATTGAACTGCTTTCATTCCATCTTGGCTTCTTATTCTTGCATAGGCTAAACCATCATCCATAACCTTTGTTTCCATTCTTGTGGTAGTAATAAATGGTTGTCCCAATATAATTGGATATGTAGACATATCTTGTACAAAAAAATGTTGTTCATGAATGACATCTCCTATCATCACCTTTATGTTTGGACAAGCTCCATACAATTCTCCCTTTGAATTATTTGCTGATCTTATCATCCATCCATGTTTAGTATCAATTGGCCATTTTCCCTTTCTATATAACTCCTTTGATATCAAGTTGATCTCAGAACCATGATCAATTAGTGCTACAATCGGCTCTTCTAATTCTCCTAATTTTACTAAAGATTTTGTTGTAGCTCTTGCCCAAAGACTTCGAGAATAATGACTAGAAGCTTGAGTACTATCTTCTTTATCTGTGAACTTGACTCGTGAAACATCTCCAATCAATTGCATTTCAATTTCTTCCTCTTCATCGCTTCCCATTGCTTTTGTACCTTGTATATTTGATGTTATAGTATCACCAATAGATTATCTTTTTCTTTTTATTGTATCAATAATAACTTCATGAAATTCTCTTTTTGCAATTCCTAAAATCTCACCAATTGTAAACTCAACCTTTCCATTTAAAATCCGCTCCTCCAAAACCCTTTTCAAATCGGTAGCAGCTTCAATATCTGATTGTAATTTATAAGTAGGGGCCTTTCCCTTCTCTTTTACAAAATCTCTTTCCTTTGTAGGAACATTCTCTATTGTCTCATCACGTATAGGATTTTTGTGTTGTCGTGCTTTTTCTCCTCTTGTAATCATTTTTGATGGCCCTTCATTATTTTCATCTCTTCTTCTTTTTTCTTCTATTAATGCATCATGTTGATTCCTTGCAATATGAGCATTTACCGATAATCCATCTACAGGATCATTCCATCCAGTAATTTGTCGAATGTCATTTCCAACACGTTTTAAATCATTTTTGGTAAAATTTCCTCTTTCAGCATAACTCATTGCACTTGTCCACAAAGAACTAGATTCTCCTGGAAGTTCAAGATTTATACTTAAGCACTTGCCTCGATTTGCTTCTACCCAATATGTTGATGCTTCATTGCTTGAGATTTTGAATGATTCTCTTGCAAGTGCCTTCATTCCTCCTTTACCAAAGTTTGTCTCCAATTTTTCTCCACTTTCCTTTAAATGTATCATACCATCTTTGAAAAAAACAACTCCTTTGCGTAGTGCCTCTGTAAAATCTTCACACTCCCTTCTTGAATGATCCACGCTATCACACCACATGCACCTATGTATTATACCATCCATTTGTCCAAATTTTTGTCTTGTTGACACCTTTGATGATTGGCCCTTTTCTTCAAGTTTTGCAAATTTTATTTGCAAATCTCTCATCCCTCGTATGATTTCATCAATGTCTATTTCTTCTTTCTTTGATGTTGCCATTGAAGGTTGAAGCATAGGTATAGGATGGTTTGTAGGTAATTTTACCTTAGAAGCTTGCAATGGTCTTTGAATACCCACCCTATCTTTTCTCCTTTCTCTTTTGCAAGTACTCCGATTGCTTCTTTCACTTCCTTCCAATTTGATGTCAGTCCTTCTTCTTCTTCTTTATCTTCAAGTAATATTTCCAACTTCTCTTGTAGCTCTCTATCAGCCGCTTGTAGAAAAAGCTCTACTTTGCTTGGATCTAGTAATAGCTTCTCTTTCTTTGATAGATGGGAATATTGCCTTTCAAACTCCCTTAATAATTCTGTCGCTTGAAGATCCTTCTTAGGCCTTTCAATCCATTCAAAAAATGTCCTTTTTGTAACCCGATCACTGTCTTCAAAAAAATATTCATCCTTTAATGCTTGAGAAAACCTTTCCCATGAATCTCCAGATTGTCCTATAATGGACTTAACATGACTTCTTATCTCCGGTATAGTAGCCAGTTCAAATAATTGAACCATCTCCTTCTCAGAAACACGCTTCAATTCCATTTCTTTAACATAACATCTTAAATATTTTGTAATATTCTTCCCTTCAAATTGGTCAATCTTGTCCACAACTGCCTGTAATGCCTTATTTGCCATTCCTTCCTTGCGATCTTTCACCTGTTGTTGTTGCATGAATAGAGCAAATGCTTCAAACATGCTTGCAGAGTTAGGATCAAAATACATACCTTGCCCTCCTTTGCTACCTCCACTTGCAACTCCACTAGAAGCTCCAATTGATGCACCATCCATAATTCCTCCTTCAACTCTCTTGCCTTCCTTCTCCATAAGTCAAATAAATCCAAAATTTTCCAAAAATCTTCCACCTCAAGCTTTTCACGTCGGGTTCACCAAATTATGTCGTAATACGTGAAGTCTTGCTTGAGAATGCTCCGGGCACCTGGCTGTGGAAGATAAAAAAAAATACGCCACAACAAAATCCTAACAATTCTAATAGAATCTTAATTAACTTCTATTAAACCTTAACAATATTTTTCAGCTTGATTCAATCTTAAAGAAATTATAAAAGAAGAATAAATGAGTCATTCAATAATCATAATAGAAAATAATATATAAAATACTAAATTTAGAAAATACTAAAAATAGAATCTTAAAACCCTAAATCATATCTTATTCAAACCCTAGTCAATCCTTAAGTCAAACCTTGATCAAACCTTAGTCATACCCTAAGTCAAACCTTGGTCAAACCTTAGTCAAACCCTAAGTCAAATCCTAGTCAAATCCTAGTCAAACCCTAATCAAACCCTAAGTCAAACCCTAATCAAACCCTAAGTCAAACCCTAACCCTAATCAAACCCTAACTCAAATCTTGGTCAAATCTTAATCAAACCCTAAGTCAAACCCTAAGCAATTTCTAAGGCAGTTTTAGAACCACAATAACTACCAAACAAACCGTTGATCTTGATTGAAATATTTCATACACCTTAACAATTAAGTTAAAAACACACACACCAAGTTTGAAGAAGATCCAACTTACCAAGAAGAAGAAAAACTTACAAATTTACTCGGGTATCAGCCGGCCTCCTTCTCCAATCTTCACGCCAATATTCCAGTGCCTAAACCTCCTATTTGCACCGTTCAACTGCTTCCAAATTTCACAAGCATGTAGGAAATTAAGTCTTCTACACACACACATAAATTTCACCCCAATCCAACTGATAGATTGATCAAAATCTGCAAAACCCTAACTGACCTTTAAAACCCAATTCCAGAGACCCCAACTCACATAAATTTCAATAACCTTTGATCGAACCGTTAGATCAATCTCAAATTCACAGCACACATTGACAACAACAATACCCAAAAACCCACAAATTTCCAGCTGTAGATCTGCTGCAAAGCTTCTGGAATTGCCTAAACCATCAACCCTAATTTATTTCACAAAATCTCAAGTAGCCAAAATAAACCCTGACTTTGCAAAGCTAATACAAAGTCGTTTTCTCTCCAAATCACTCAAAATCAACTCCTATATAAAACCCTTCAAGTTCACTCCCTAACCCTAATCTCCGATCTGCAAAAAGACCCTCCATTCGCCGTCGGCACGCGGTTTTGTGCCCTGGGGTCTGGTTTCGACCCAGGTTCTTAACCGGCCCTCTCCGGATATCAACTCTTGTAGTTTTGAGGTAAATTTTTCTAAAACCTACTCTTAACTTCTTATTTAACATATCTATACCAATTATTTTTCTAATCTACTTTGTTTTACCATTTTTATGGCTTTACAAAGTAAGTAGAAATCCCTTTTATAAAAGGCAGCATTAGCACTTTTTAATTTTTACTACCTCCTTGTCTAATATCTATTTTTCTAAGATAATTTTCTCAAATATTTTCATTTGAGCTCTTCTATAATATAATCATTCCTCCCCTCTTTCACCTAGTAGTCATATTACTACACGACAACGTATTGTCTTATTTGAAAATGCACCAAGTACTTGGTTATAGAAGATAAACTTGTATATTGCAACTAATCAAGAATCTAATAATTTTAATATAATCATAAATAAATTCCAATTGAATCTTTAATAATCCTAATCAAATCTTAAAGAATCATTAAAAAATCCTAAAGAATTTTAATAAAATCATTAAAAAATCTCAAAGAAATCCTAAAATTTTTTTAAATAAGTCATAAAGAAACTTAAAGAAATCCTAACCAAATCCTAGCCAATCTTAATGAAATCTTAAATAAATCCTAATTAAATTTTAATCAAATCTTAAATAAATTCTAATTAAATTTTAATCAAATCTTAAATAAATCTTAATCAAATTGTAATCAATATTAATTCAATCTTAATAAAATCCTAACAAAACATCAATCAAATACTATGTCAAGTTCTAATCAATCTTAATTAATTTTTAATAAAATCCTAATAAAACTTCAATCAAATATTACGTCAAGTTCTAATCAAGTCCTAAGTCAAATCCTAATTAAATCTTAATCAAATCCTAAATCAAGTCTTAATCAAATCCTAATCAAATTCAAATCAAATTCTAAGTCAAATCTTAAGTCAAATCCCAGTCAAATCCTAATCAAATTCAAATCAAATTCTAAATCAAATCCTAAGTCAAATTTTAAGTCAAATCCAAAATCAAATTCCAATCAAATTTTAATCAAATCCTAAGTCAAATCCTAATCAAAACCTAATCAAATCCTAAATCAAATCTTAATAAAATGTTAATATATTAAATAAATCATAATCAAATCTAATAGCAGATTTAAAACCTCAATAATTATTAAATTAATCATTGATCTTCATTTAAAATTTATAATTTTTTTAATCTACTAGTTAAAAACAAGCATACAAAATTTGAAAGAATTTGAATTTATAGATTGGAAAAAAAACTCTTAATTCTTTCAAATATTTGCCATTCTTCTTCTCCAACCTTGATGTCAATCTTCCAATGTCAATATCTCATTTTTGTACTATTTATATATTTTAAAATTTTATAAAAATATTAAAAATTAAATTAATTACTAGTTTAAAAAAGAATCATTCCAATCTAATTAGAAAATTGCTTAAAATCATACAAATCTTTACTGACCTTTAAAATCCAATTTCTAAGATCCTAATTCATTTAAATTCCAACAATGTTCAATCCAACTATTAGATTAAGCTAAAATTTATAATGTTCAATATAATTAGATTCACAAATCTATAAATTTTTATCTATAGGTTTATTGCAAAACTCACAATATGCTCCAAAATGTGAATCCACTTTATTTCTCAATAACCAGAGTTATTCAAATAGAACCTTGATTTTGCATAGCTTTCACAAAATTATTACAAATTCAAATCCCTTGAATCTAATATTTAGAGAAACCTTATTAAGTCTATTCTCAAACCTTACTCTTTGATCAACAAAAAAAATTCTCCATATACTATAGGAATATGGTTTTATGCCTTAGAATCTAGTTTCAACCCTGGTTTACAATTGGCCCTCCTCAAGTATCAATCTAAGGTTTTTTTAGATAATTTTTATTACAAACTATCCTTTACTTTGATCTTAAGATGTCTATAGTAGTATTTTTGTTGATCTATATTATTTTGTCTTGTTTATGGTCCTACAAAGTAAGTAAAAGCTCTTTTTATAAAATAATAATATTAACACCAAATATTTTTATTATCTCTCTATTTTTTTTAATCTATATTTTTTAAATTAATTTTATAATTTAGTCTTTAATTAAGCTTCTCTATAATATATGTCTTCTTTTACTCTTTTATCCTATAGCCGTGTTACAACACAACAGCATGAGATAAAGTAAGACCAACTATTTATTTTCTTTAGCACCAATATTTTTCAAAGGAAGTTGAAATACCACTTTTGGAATAAGATCTACTCCCATTTTATATAAACCAATGCAATCATTGGATTTTAAAAGAATATTATCATAATAAAGAATATTCTTATAAATATTTTAAAAATAAATATAGAAGAAATTCCAAATAGATGCATTATATAATAGAATGTGATATGTGGCTATAGCTTCTCCAACAATAAGAGAAGTCAAAGGTCCTTCAAAAAGATTTTTAACTTGATAAAGACTATTCCTATATAGAATGGCTACTTGATGAGATTTTAGGTGAATATCAATTAAAAGAAATTCAAGTTTCTACCATAAGAAATAATTTTATAAATTATGAAAAGAAATAAGAAAATTGAATTGAAGGAATTTATCCATATGTGTCTATATTTTTTCAATTTTATTCCAAGTTTTAAATCTTATGCTCTACTTATGATTTGGAATTGTCACCAAATCAAATCAGGTATCTAAATCCTATAGGCAATGGATTTAACATTCATCAATCTAAAACAAAGAAATTATTGAATATTACCTTAACTTGATTGAAGAGCCACCAGCATCTATTTGAACAAGAGTACTTTGGTAGCTTCTTTTGGATCAATTATATCTAGATATCTTTTTGCATGATCCTTATAACAAGTATTCCATAATACTTTGAACTGTATTAAGGTAGTTATATTTCTTCATTAAAAAAATTTAACCATAGATTTGATTTTTTGAATAACTTTCACAAATCTAATCTATATAGCTAAGAAGAAATATAGCAAGGAGAATAAGATGTTATACACAATAATGGCTCTATTTATTATGTTAATTTTTATCAAGCACCAATAGTCTAACTTTTGTATCATTTTATTTTTCAAAAATTAATCAACATCTTATATATTCAATAAAATACTAAAGAAGGTTCTAAAAAATTTATTAATATTGACAATACAATGAAAGAATTGACTTATTGCTAAAGCATGGTTAATCATTGAAATATAGTCATTACCAATGATGTACTAGAAGGTTTAAAAAAATTTGATACCTGCACAGTTTGAGCTGGATACTTTGTCTTTAGCCATTTTTTAAATGACCTCTTCAATTTTATTCATAGCTAATGGCTTAGATAAATCCTTGTTCATTATTTCAATAACCTTGTATGGAATATTACTAAGCTGTAGTATTCCATACTCATATGAATAGTAGTTGTAGCTTCCACATATTTTTTGGAACCTTGAATTTTTTTATAAAGATTCAAATAAAAACTAAACTAAATATGTTTTAAATTTAGATGTTCATTTTATAACTTACTATAGAAAATTTTTAGTTATATATAATAATTTTAGAATAATAATTTTTAAGCATATTATAGAAAGCTTTGCCAAAATTGTCTCTTATTTGTCTCCATGTAAGTTAAGCTTAAATGGCCTTCCTTTCTTGTTTCCAATCTTCAAAATAGTTGAGGGATATCTAAACATTTTTAAGTTAAGATTGAAGGCCAATGTCTTCAAGATTTGTTTGAAGAGTAGACTATATTTCTTATAGTTGGCCTTATAATTTGATATATCATTATATATATAAGAATGCTTATTCATTATTAAAAGATTTATAGAAACAAATAAAAATCCTCATATGATGAATGAAGGAACTTCTACTATTATAATGAGACCAAATTTCATTAACTTATTGAAAAACTTAAAGATTATTTAAACAAAAAATATTTATTCTAAAAATAGAAGATTTAAGTTTGGATTTTTTGAATTGAAATTGGAATCCAATGAGAAGATGGTTAAAAAAAGCACAATCACCACTAATATAATAGCTTTGAATTTGATCAATTTGTAATGAAAAAAAACTTATATAAATTATGTATAATTTTATAAGTACTCATATCCCATTTTTTTTATTATCTTAAGAATAATTTATGGAATGGCCATAATTGAGCGTATCAATAATAGAGAAGAGTGGTATAAAATCTTTTCAATTATTTTTTTTTTTTCTAATGAAGATTCTTCTACAAAAAGAGATTTTATTTCTTACAAACTCTACTATATTCTAGTCACCACTAACAATGTAGGAAGAATTGAAGGATAGTAATTCTATTAGGTCCAATCATATTTGACTAAGTTCTTAATATTTGTTGGAGGCATATAGATGTTAGGAACATATACCTTAAAAGTTCACAAAACATTCTAAAACATTCTAGAGATTTTTTAGTTGATAAAAGTAGCTCAAGAAGATTTGTAATTAGTGGAAAGAGCTCGTGAAGCTTCCAAGTTGGTAGAAGCTACTCAAGAAGCTTCTTAGTTTGATAGAAGTCGCTCAAAAAGCTTCTTGGACATGTATATATATTAGAATTGAGACGAAAGAGTTCTTCAATCTTGACAATGCATCTCTTGGAGTTCTAACTCACCTTCTTAGTATTATTTGTGTATTTATGTAAAAAATTCAAGTCCTTGTTGGTTTCTTTTTAAAATTTCTTTTTAATTTAAGTCTTTTGTATTGAATTTTCATGTTCTTGACAATTTGTTGAAATTACCTTCATCTCCAATATCAAAGTTGAGTCTTTCTTATTAGAAAGTGAAATATTCTTCTTCTTAAAGGTATACTAGCGCTTTAGAGGTTGCAAATTACCCTCTTCTAAATTCATATTGTCTTCTTATAGATTCATTTCTTTTTCTCTTAGAATGGTTAAAAATCAACATATTAATATGATTAAATCTTCTAAGTCCAAGTTAGATACCATTATAAGCATTCTTAATACTTTATCTACTAGGATTGCGGAGATTGAAGGGATTGTTGTAAGACTTTATAACAATGCAATATTTAGAGTACCACAACTTAGTTTGCATCCACTTCAAACTTCTACGCTTGAAGATTTAGTACTACCTATGTTGCACCAAAGAAATCTACTTGTTCA
>JAWRVF010001578.1:0-57635 GCA_036785485.1 Physcomitrellopsis africana | reverse complement strand
AATCTATTCAAGGGTTGTGTTTTTCTAACCATGATAGACCTAAAATAACTGGAATAGAAGGAGATCTAATTATGTTGAAAATTACTCAATTATTATGGCCATTTATTACTATATCTAGAGGAAGTGTTTCATGAGTAACATCTCTATAAGATAAAGGACGACCATCTATGACATCTACATGTATGCATTTAGATTTTTATACTATCTGTATTCTATTGCTTTTAGCAAATTCTTCATTTAAAAAGCAAGCTGAGGCTCCCGAATCTATTAAAGCAAAGGCTTTGTAATTATTAGGTCCTAAATACACATCTATTATAAAACAAAGAGATGGTTGTGAGGAGAGGATAGGACCTTCATTAGAAATTGTACAAGATCCCAGTCGCACAGTCTTTATTGTGGCTAGACAAACTCGTTTTTCGACATATTGTCTTCTTTGACAGTTGTACTCTTCATCTTGTCGTTGCATCATTTCTTTCGATAATTTTGACCAGTGTGCTTAAATTCTCCACAATATAAGCATAATCCTTCTTATCGACGTTGAATCTTTTCTTATTTAGTAAGCGATTTGAAATGTATAGCATCAATTTGCATGTCTTCAACTTCTGAAGATACATATTGAGAAGTCATTGGTATTGCCACTGAATTATAATGTCGCCAAGGTTTTCTTGTACGACTTTCAGATCTAAATTTGAAAAGCCAAATATCACACTTCACCGCAAAGTCTATTGCTTGACTCAATGTTTGAAGATCGGATAAGTTCAATATCAATTTCTTCACTTCATATTGTAATCCGTAGAGAAACTGACTGATGAGTGGAGCATCGTCCCACTTGATATCAATTGCTAGTTGTCAAAATTGTGAAGTATATAATGTCACTGATCGATTACTTTGTTGTAGGATACGAAGCTTGTTGGTTGCAACACGAGTTGCATTGTGTTCTCTATACATAGATCAAAATTTTGCTAAGAAAGCTTCTAAATTATCCAATATTGGATCACATTGTTCTAGAAAAGATGAAAACCAAGATAAGGCAGAATTTGAAAGTAGTGTACCAATAAATCTGACTTATGATCCTAGAGTTGGAAAACTTTGCGGTTGCAATTCAATCACTAGTTGGACTTGGTTGATGAATCCTCGAAACTTTGATCTTGTGCCATCAAACTTCTCAGATAGACCAATTTTTGATTCTCTGATGCTTGGACGATGTTCCAATGTAGGAGGAATTATATGGCTTGGTGTAGATGTTGAAGTAGCTCCAACCATATCTATATCTTCATTGTTTGGTAACCTTGTTGCTTCTTGTGGAGATACAGTGAGTTGATGCATTGCAAGCATCAATTCTCTCATTTGTTCTTGCATTTGTGCCATTGCACTCTTCATTTCGGCAAGCTCGGCGATAATAATACTTCATAAAATATCTAACACCACTCGAGATAAGTAGCAGGGAGAACAAAGAAAATACTAGGAATAATATCAATTTAAAAGAGAGTAATCCGCAACTTCTAATATGCTTGTGTCTTATCAAGAGAAAGGGATAATCTGCAACTTCTAATATGCTTGTGTCTTATCAAGAAAAAGAGGTAATCCACTCTTAATTTAGACAAGACAAAGCTATGATATTATAAGTGTACTCTTGTCAATCTGTAAATGACATGAACTAGAAAAAGATACATAATCTAATGGAAATTGTATCAAAGAAAAGTCACAAAATGAGAATAAGAAAGTATGTATGTTCAAAGAAAATTGGAATGGCTATTGCCAAAGACTGAAAACATGAAGATTCTTGAAACTAGATTAGAACCAAGAAAAGAGTTGAGAAGAGTGAAGAGGACTTCACTCTAGCCTCTATAAATACTATCTAATTAAGAATTATGTGGCAATATTCTATAGGACCTCATACACATGTCTCATTTGCAAGACACGTGTCAAACTTGCATGACAAGTTTCTCACATGTGTGCCACGTACTTGGCTTGTTTTGCAAGCTATCAACATGTGCGCCATGTGGCTAGCTTGTTGATCAAGTTTATAACCTACCAATTACCTATAGACATGTATAAAGATGATTTTGCATCTATCAACTATCAAATATTATCAAATCAACTTATTTTACCTACTTCTATTGGTTTATATTACTTAAATGATTTATTGGAGTAAATCTGTAAATTTCTTTTATAGACTTTGTCCTTAAAGCCCTGCCTTCCACTTAGTTTAATAAATCCTCACGAGCCAAAATTAAATACCTCATTTGCCATAGTCCCATTGGCATAATAACCAAATCTACAACCAACTTAAAATGAATGTCCAAAGGATATGTTGGATGCAAACCATCTCGAAGTTGTATATTCAAATATATTTGATAAGCTATACAAGATTCTACAAATGAAGTTACATCTCGATACATATTCTTCCACCAATATCGTTCCTTTAATTTAGCAAAAGTAGCCCAAATTCCTCTATACCCTGTCCATAAACTATCGTGAAATTCCTTGAGTAATTCTTATTGATCTTCTTTGATACCTACTACTAGTTGTGGCATTCCAATGTTTAATTTCGGCCTCTTCCATAGAAATCCCCCTTGTAATATGAAATTATATGCTTTTTTTCTGATTTGTTTAAATTTTTCAACTGACCAATTAGCATGCGTGGTTAACGTGTTCAAATAATATCCAATATCCAATAAATCCCCTTCATAATTTTCTGCATGAAATGGCTTATTTTCCTTGTTCAATTGTGAAACTGAATAAAATTTAGTACCCACATCATCAATATCCTCTATCATTTCATCTTCTCCATTATATCTTGCTCGAGATAACATATCTGCTACGAAATTGTTTTTTCTCGCAACATGCTTAAACTCCGCATTTAATGACTTGATATAAGCAATCCATCTTAATATTGCAATATTTGGAGTTGTGCAATTAGTAATCATTCCAAGCAAAGGCATACAATCTATTTCCACCACTACTGTTGCCCCAATTAAATAATCCCTTTCAACTTTCATAGCTGAAATAACTCTCCATAATTCCCTTTTCACTTGAAAATATGCACGCTGGCATGCACTTAAAACCTTAGCTCTAAATCAAACTGCAAATCTATGTCCATTTGAATCATCTTGACCCACTGTCCACCCAATTGCAATTGGACTAATATCCACTGTAAGAATCACTGGTCTATTGCACTTATAATCAATTTTTCTCAATACTGGAGGTGACATTAATAATTCCTTCAATATCTGCATTGCTTTGATATGCTTTTCTTTCCATTTAAAACGATAACCTTTGCGTAACAATTTATACAATAGATCCGCTATATGAGCATAGTGAGGAATCCAAATACGATAAAACACACATGCATCCAAAAACCTACGCACCTCTATTAAAGAACTGCAATCTTCTTTTATTCTTCTAATTGCATCAACCTTGGCTGGATCTAGTTTTCTTCCATAAAATCCACATAAATGTCCAACAATTATAACTTCTTATATTCCATATATAGATTTTAAATCTGATAATGTAAGATGAACTTCTTCAAGCCAAGTCAATATCTTTTCACAATCTTGTATATGATTGACAACATACTTGCGACACCCCCTTTTATCTAAAGTTTCATCCTTGTCTTCTTCTTTGCATCCTTTAATAGGAACATCATGTAAAAAAGGCATGGTCTTCTCAGGAATAAAATCCCTCAATACCTTATTTATCCCGCTCATCATATGTGCAACTAAATTAGTAGCACCTTGAGGAAGAGTACACATTTTAACCAATCCAAGTGGAGTTCTCATTGTTGTCATGTCTCTACTTTCTTTTGCTAGATGAAATTGGTCATAGCTTGAATACAGGTCACCCATTGAACAAATTGCCCTTCCTACAAATGCTTCAGCAAATTCATCTATTATTGGTCCAATTCCTGCATTTCTGATAGTCACTGCATTTACTGGTTGCAGATCTTGAATAAATTGTAATAATCCATTTTTCTTAGGCACTGTAAACCATCAACTAGAATATGGTGCAAAAAAAGGCTCCAAAATCTTCATCTTCATCTTTTCTTTTAATAATTCTATTCAACTCGGTAAATGCGCCCTTGGCACTGGAATTGGCCTCAAATTCCAAGGTACATGTGGTATAGTGAAAATAACCATAGGAGTTACAATATTTGGATCCACACATCCAATTTTATGAGATTCAAAGGCAAATGATTTACCTCATTTTGCTAGCATTTCTTTGAAGAACACAATTTCATCTGGCAACAAAGAATCATCAGAACCAATCTTTAATTCTTTAAAAGTTTCTTCAGTAAACTTATGTCCAATATTTCTTAGATCCCTCAAGCTATTTTTTTTTAATACTCCTTCTACCTGTTCTTTACAGTCTTTTGGCAAAGATCAAGCAATGAATTTTACCTTCTTATCTACTGTCCTATATTTTATTTCAACCATAATCTCTGGTGTTTGAAAAGATTCAATCATATCATAAACTTCTTTTGAATGAATCTGTATAATTTTATCATCATCACTTAATCCAATAGATGCAATCAGTTCCAAAGGATCTTCCAATCTATTTTCTTCATAAATACCAATAATCTTTTCATCATCTTCTAATATTTTTAATCTATATAATTCTCTTTCAACAATATATAATCTTTTTCTCTCATTTCTTTTTAGATCCTCAATCTTCTTATACATAATACTCCCATTTTCAAAAATGCTAATAAATCTTGCATCAAAGATACATACATCTTGCAAGAGTACCTCCCCTTTTGTACCTCCTTAATCCCGCTTTATAGTAATACTCCTCAAAAATCAGTAAATTCTTCAACAACTCTTCGCAATGGTTTCTCTCTCAATCTATCTCGATTACGTTCATAATTTGGAAGAACACTCAAAAATTGTACTGTCCTTTTTCTATCTTCACTACGAATCCATGCATAAGCTGATCTATCATCAAGGACTTTTGTTTCCATTCAAGTTGTAATAATATACGGTTGTCCCAATATAAGAGGATAAGTTGTTGCATCTTGAACAAAGAAATTTTGTTCCATTGTAATATCACCAATCCGAACCTTCAGATCTGGGCAAGCACCATACAATTCACCTCGTGTATTATTAGCTGCCCATAATATCCATCCATGCTCCATATCAATTGGCCACTTTTGTTTAATGTTAAGATCCTTAGACATAAGATTTATTTTTGAACTATGGTCAATCAAGGCAACAATTAGTTCATCCATATCTCTAATCTTTACTAATGCCTCTGTAATTGCTCTAGCCCAATACTTTTGAATATAATGACTCAAAATTTCTTTCTCTTTATCACTTAGATCATCAAAATGTACTTTTTGATTATAACTCCTTCCTCTATTTGTTGATTGTTTGTAACAGTTGCCAATTTCATCTTCTTCATCCTCACATATATGTGCATCAATAGCATGATTTGATCCAGATTCACCCATTAATTGCCTCTTTTGCTTAATATTGCCAATAATGACATCATGGAATTCTTTTTTTGCAATACCCAATATTTCTTTCAATATGAATTCAACTTTAGCATTTAGGACATGTTCTTCAAGCACCCCCTTCAAATCTATTGCTACTTCAATATCAGAGAGAAGTTTGTAAGCCGTTGACTTACTTTTTTTTCCTAAGTCTTTTGATTTTTCTTTTGAAGATATTGAAATATCCTTTGTTGGTAATTCCTGTGATGCCATCTCACGAGCCTTATCTCCTTGAGTTTGTCTTTTTGAAGAATTTCCTTCTCATATATCATTAGAATCTTGTCTTCTCTTTTCTTCTATCAAGGCTTTATATTTATTTTTAGCAATATAGGCATGTACTGATAAAGCTTCTACAGGATCCTCCCAACCCATAGTTCCACGAATTATTGCAGCAGTCCTTAATGAAGCTTTTCGTGACATCTTCTTCTTATGCATTGTAGAAATGGCAGAAGACCAAACTCCACTTGGTTCAATATTTCCAAAAAATTCTTGCTTAGCATTGTCATCCACCCTAATACCATAACTTGCGATTTCCATTACTGCAATCCCATTCGCTACCAAATAATCCTTAATCAATGCTTTCATACCTCTCTTATCAAAGTTGATTTGGAGAATATCACTAGTATCCTTCAACGCCACCTTTCCATCTTTCCAAAAAACAATGCCTCATGGGACCATTTCATTAAATTCACCACAATCCTTTCGAAAATGAGAATCATCATCATACCAGATGCATCTTTGCACATACCCTTGCTTACAAGTGGATTTTGAATTCATTGTAAAAGTCTTCTCCTCAAGCCTTGCAAATTTAATTTAAAGATCCTACATCCTGCGTATAAAATCTTCAATCCTCATATCTTCTTTCTTTGATGTAATTGTTGAAGGTGGAACAATGGGTATCATTAACCGTGAAGTAGGCACTTGAGCTTTAGGTACCTGCACTATTCTTTGGATATTCCCCCTATCCTTCTTCCTTTCCATTTTTGCCAACAATCCTATTGCATCCTCAACTTTCTTCCAATTTGTTGTTAATCCTTCATCTTTTTCTTTATCTTCAAGAGAAATCTCCAACCTTTCTTGTAATTCTCCATCTGCTCCTTGAAGAAATAACTCAACCTTGTTTGATTCTAAGGTTATCTTTTTTATTTTCGATAACCAAGAATCTTGTCTCTCAAACTCCCTTAATAATTCAATAGCTTACAATTTCTTATTAGGATGCTCAATCCATTTCAAAAATGATTTCTTAGTGACTCGATCAAAGTCTTCTAAGAAATACTCATTTCTCAATGCATGAGAGAATTCCTCCTAAGAGCTTCCAAATTGCTCTGTAACTGATTTTACATATTCTCTTATCTCTGATATCATAGCAAATTCAAATAATAAAATCATGTCTCTTTCAAAGACTCGATTCAATTCCATCTCTCGCATATAACACCTCAAATACTTAGATATGTCTTTTCCATCAAACTGATTAAACTTGTTAACCATTGTTTGCAATGCTTTGATTGCCAAAGCCTCTTTTTGATCCTTTTCTTGTTGCTATTAAATAATCATTGTAAATGTTTGAAACATATTTGTAATATTTGGATCTAGATACATATCTTGTCTACCAGAAGAAGCTCCACTAGAAGATCCTCTTGAAGCTCCACCCAAAGCTCCATCAATAATTCAAAAATCCACCTTTTTACTTTCTTGTGCCATTAATTCCAAATAACCACAGCAAAAGCCAATACCTTCCACCCCAAACTTTCACGTCGGATTTACCACTTATGTCATGTTATGCATTGGCTTGTTTGAGAATGCATCAGACACTTGGTTGTAGAAGATATAGTAATGTTTGCAAATAATTAAGAAACCCTAATAGATTTTATCCATGTATGAGAAATATAATTTGAACTTCAATTCAAAAGTGTTTAAAAACACTCCTTTTAGTAACATCAACCATACATATACTCCAATTACTTCGTTTCTTTTATAATTAAGCAATTTTTATTTTTGTTTGTAAGTCCTAATCCTAATTAGTGAGCTTTGATAAGCTATAACTTTTAATCTAACCATCTACTTAGTGTGAAATTTTTCACACAAATGCAAATATAAGTCTTTTACATGTTCAAAAAAATTTAGCTCAACCCAACTTACAAATTGCAAGAAAATGCCCAATAAGCGCATTGATGACACTCGGCCACCAACTTGAAGATTGATGCAAAAACTCCAGTGGTGATTTCTCCTTTTTTCACCGTTAACTTCAGCTCAAACTTGGTATGTAGCTCAATCTATAAGTCTTTTATTACTATATAAAAATAAACATTGATCCAATTGGTGGATCTTTAGTTATTACAAAAATCCTATCCAACCCTAAACTACCAACTTCCGACAACCTTTTGTATCAAAACTCAAATATCTCTTGATTACATTGCTAGATTAATACAAATTTTTGTATATACTTAGCACATGCAACAATCTAAACAATACCAAATTTTAAACCATAGATGCTACACTCATTGCACGAATCACTCAATAATGAAAGCCATCATTGTCTTATATAAAATCCAAAACACTAATACAAACTGTGACTTTGAATAGCAATTGCTAAGTCCTCCAAAACCCTATGGTCACAAGCTAAATGCTCTTGGAATCTTTTTTAAGCTAGCTATCCAATGCTAATTGCCAATCTTCAAATGTCCCCCGTCTCTTGCCTTCGGTGGTCATTTTTGTCCCTAGAAGTTTGATTTTGATCGTGTCTCATACTCGGTCTTTCCATGGATATCAATTCAACTAATTCTAAAGATTATTAAGTTAAATCCTATCCTCAACTTAATCCTAGTATCAACCATAATAACTATTTTCCTTCTCTATCCTATTTTTATTAACTTATGGCTTTTCAAAATCAATAATAGAGTTTATATAGCCTAGAAAAAAACTTTAACAATTAATTTTTATCTGTTAGCAATTAAAACAAGAAAATAATTTAAGTGGCTTCCATAGCCCTTTTTTTAAATATCCTAAGTTCCTATTGAACTAAGATAATCAAATATTAAATATAAATTACTCTTATCTATACCTTTCACTATATAAACGTGCTGTAATACGACACCGTCTTTGGAATCTTACAATTCATGATTGTTTAGACTTTCTTAGGATCCATCATGAGACCATCATTTGAAAGGATGTATCCTAAAAAATTAACTTGAATAGTATAAAATATACACTTTTCCATCTTGGCGTACAATTTTGCATCCCTAAATTTTTGTAATACTTGACGAATATGTACTTCATGTTCTTCTACGTTCTTAGAATAGATCAAAATATCATCTAGATAGTATACGACAAATTTATCTAAGAACTCACAAAAACATCATTCATAAAATGTTAAAAAGCAACTAATGTATTCGTAAGTTCTAAAAGGCATGGCATTATATTCAAAATGTCCGTACTTGGTTCAAAATGCAGTTTTCCATTCATCTCCTTTTTTTGATGCGTACTAGATTATATGCTCCTCTTAGATCTATTTTTGTCTAGATCTTAGCTTGATTTAATTAATCAAAGAGCCCTGATATCAAAGATAATGGATATTTGTTCTTGATTGTGATCTTGTTGAGTCCTCGATAGTCAACACATATTCGTAATGATCCATCTTTTTTCTTCACAAATAGAATTGGAGCTCATGTTGGAGATTTAGAATGGCATATGAAATTCTTCGCCAAATTCTCATCAATAGATGCCTTGAGTTCAGCCAAATTATCTTGTAATAAACTGTAGATTGGTCCAAATAGTGGCTGAGTTCCTTCCTTGAGGTCGATTGAATAATCATATGGACGATGCTCTAGAAGAATATCTGCATGATAATCTAGATATTGGCTTGGAATGCCACTTAAAGTCTTTCCACCATCAGAAACGAGTGTGGCATAAATAGTAAAAGTTGATCCTTCTTTTGTTGCATATATAAAAGCTTTTGTACCTGTAAGTATGGATTTTACTCTGCTAGACTTGTAACTTTTCACTTGATCGGCATGATGTTTAATAACGTTGTCGGGTAGAGAGAATTCGCCTTGGGAAAACGTTGGGTTCCTAGCTGCTACTAGAACTAGCAGGGAACATGAGAGGAAGCCGTGCAAGTATGTTCTATACTTGCACAATATTTCTTCAAGCTTTCAAGTTATACTTGTATTATACTTGTACAAGTCTTGTACAAATATAAAGTATAAATACTTGAATAATACTTATACAAATAATTGTATAAATACTTGTATAAATCCTTGATATAATATTTGTACAAATACTTGTATAAATCCTTGGTATAATACTTGTACAAATACTTGTACAAATATTATGTATAATACTTATAGAATACTTATAGAATACTTGTATAAATACAAGTATATATACTTGTATAAAAAGTATAAGCAAAGTATGTATGTATTCAAGTATACCTCAAAATACAACCGCATATGAGGAATACAAGTTATACAACAAACTGAAACTAAATAAATCACTAAAAATTCATCCAAAGGTCGAATCAAGCGTGCTTACAGCCTATGGAAAGCCAATAATCCATTGTAAAACATATCAAAATTTCACAAATAGGTGACTTACCATTTAAAAGTTATGGATAAAAGAAGTAGGCGCTAAAATTTCCAAGCAAATGCAAAGGCAGCAAAGCTCCTCTTCACTTCAGCCTTTGTTGTGATCACTTCCCTTCTCCAAATTGGACATGCAATAGCTTTTTAGAAAGCTCACTCCATCATCTAGCTTGCTCTAAAATTTCGCATGCATGCCTCTCAAACTCCAGATTTTGTAGCTAGTCGATTCTACTCTTCAAATCCTAGCAACAATTTTTCTTCTTTGACACTTCACGGCTCATAAAACTTTCATCAAAGCTCCAAATGTATTGATTTTTGTTTTTGTAGAAAGCTTACATAAGCTACTATAAGCACCTAAAATATCAAAAGATTGAAGAGACTGTCCGACTTAGGTGGTTGAACAAAGTCTCTGCCCCTCTTCGTCGGGTGGCAGCAAACCCTTTCCCACTCTCAAGCTCACAACTTTTGCTCTCCAACTCCAAATGCTACAAGAGATGTCTTGATAGATAGCTAGCACAATCTTCCACACTCTCTATAAATTTCACTAAGAAAGAGTTGAAATCAAACTTGCAGTGGCAGCTCGAAGTTTCTGCACCTCTTCGTCGGGTGGCAGCAAACCTCACTCTACTAAAACAAGCATAACTTTTTGTTCACAACTCCAATACAAGCAAGTGAGTAGGTTCTAGAATCCTCACAACTCGAAGAACACACCCACCAATTTTCACTACAAACACTTCTATCTCCTCGGAGCTATCTCTCTCCAAAGTTCACTCTTCAAAACTCCTTCCTTGCACAATCTAACAAGAGGAGTATATCTCCCTTTCTTTCTATATTAGACTATGAGACGCCCACATGGGCAGCCAAATCCTATTGGATGGGCCTTATTCACCCCATGCTCTTCTTTCTTACCCTTCATAAGGTCTATTCTACCTCAAAAGTCAACAAGAAAGATAAACAACCTTTATCTTTCTTCTAATTACAAAAGAGTCTATTCTAGGATATAAATAAGGTAGGAACAAAACAAATAGCCATCTTAATTCACTAACTAAGTGGCTAAAATAAATCCTCTCCTTATAATATCTTCTAAAATAACCTCTAGCACTCACACATATATTAACAATAGATACAAGATTTTTCATATTTTTATATACTGCACGTAAATGCAGTATGACAACGTTCTCAAAAAAGTCAAGTCTATGAGAATTCCAATCTATTTGAGGGTTATATTTTTCTAGCCATGATAAACCTAAAATAATTGAATTACACAAAGATTTAATTATGTTAAAAATTATATAGCTATTATGACCATCTATTGTTATTGTTATAGGATGGATTTTATAAGTGACATCTCTAGAAGATAATAGATGACCATCTATGACTTCCACATGTACAGATTTAGTTTTTTGTACTAAAGGTATTTTACGATTCTTAACAAATTGTTCATCTAGAAAGCATAATAAGGCTCCTGAATCTTATAAGTCAGAAGCTTTATAATTTTTTGGTCCTAAATATACATCTACTATAAAACAAGGAGAAGATTTTGATGAGAGAATATGACCTTCATTAGGAATTGTATAAGATTCTAGCTGCACGGTGTCGTGTTGTGGTTTGGCTACTATGTGAAAAAATTGTACATGTATATTTAATGTACAATTTACTACATAACTAAAAGAAAGCCATATTAGTGGACTTTTATTGGTTAAAGGATGTGATTAGGTTGCTAGTTTAAAAAAGATCTATTAAAAGGATTATTATTAAGGTTTATATGATCTTATTTTTTTTTTAATAGTGACTTTTGAAGTTAATTTTATATTGATAGTAACTTGTATATATCTTAAGTCACCTTTGTTAAACATTGGTGATCCTTAAGATCTTATTTACTTCTTTTATTTGATGTTTAGAACACATATTATATAAATCTTATAAGAAGAAGGGTTATAAAAGAGTCTTTAGTATTAAATGGATAGTTTGGCCATCTCTGCTGATGAAAAGAAGTAGATGATAGAAATCTCTATTCTAATTGGCCAAAAATCATGCCTAATAGGCTTCAAGGAGGCTGTCCGAGGATTTATTAAGAGTTAGGGTTTTTTTTTCAAAAAGAATCGAACATCAGAGGCTAAGATCATAAGGTTTAGGTTTTTGGATCTGGTTTAGGTGCAAATTTTGTGTGATTTGCACTTTTTATGAAGAGGTTATAGGCATTCAAAGTTAAGGTGTTGATTTTGAATCTACTATCACTCTTTTGGATATAACTCGCTCATACAGAGAGCAATCAAGGATCGGTGACTAGGGTTAGAGAGAGCACTTTTACAACTACACTTTTGATATATGACTTGATAAAATCCAAGCTAAAGTGAAGGAGATATTGGGAGTTGAAGTTAGTGCTTACAAACTTAAGGGCAGTAAGTAACCTGCTTACAAAGTGGTTACATTTTGAGCTACATCTTATGCAATTTGATAGATTTTTGGCTCAAAATTTTCAAAAGTGTATATGTTTATGTCACAAGATTATGTACAAAAATTTTGTGGCGTTAAAATTTTGGATTTGTGAGATATAAGGAAAATAGTGCTCGGGTGTCTCTGAGCTAGGGTTTTAAGAACCTGCTAGGGATTTTGAGATATCAGACGATTAAAAGTGAATTTATAGTTGATTATTTCTTATGGTGAAATTTAAGAAAATCATCTACACTTTGAAGTAAATTTTATAAAAATTGAATAGCTGGATTAAGAATTATTAGACTCTAAAGTTTAGCAAGAAATAAGTCCTTGCGGATGAATAAAGTTTTGAAGGATTTTTGTGGAAATTTGAACCTTTTTTGTACAAACTTACTTGAATACAAGAGGGTTTATATATATAACTTTTTTTTTGTGAGATTGATATATTATTTGTCTTTTTTTTATTAAAGACAGATCACGTGTTGGATTTTTGCCATCAAATTTCAAATAAACTTTTTACAGCCAGGTACCCAGTGTATTCCCAGATAGAAGACCACGTCATACGACAACGGTTCCTATTATAGCTGGAAAAATTTGTTTTTTGACATGTTGTCTTCTTTGACACTTGTACTTTTCATTTTGTAGTTGTGTCATTTCTGTGGACAATGTTGAGCAGTGTACTTAGATTCTCTTCAATATAAACATAATCCTCTTTGATGACGTCGAACCTTTTCTTGTTCAATAAGAGGTTTAAAACGTACCGCATCAATTTGCATGTCTTTTACTTCCAAATGTATGTTTTGTATGGATGTTGATATTACCATTAAATAATAATGTTGAGGCTCTCTTGTACAACTCTCAGATCGAAATTCAAAAAGTCAATTGTCACACTTCATAGCAAAATCAAATGCTTGACTCAATGTTTGAGGATAGGATAAATTGAGCATTAATTTTTTTACCTCATATTGTAATCCATAGAGAAATTGGCTGATGAATGCAACATCATCCAATTTGATATCAGTCACTAGTTATCAATATTATGAAGCGTATAACAACACTAATCGATTGTTTTGTTGTAAGATGTGAATCTTATTGGTTGCGATACGGATTGCATCATGTTCTCCATACATACATCAAAATTTTGCTAAAAATGCCTCCAAATTATCCAATATTAGATTATGTCATTGAAAAAAAGATGAAAACCACAATAAAGCCGATCTCGAAAGTAACGTTCTAATAAACCTATCTTGAGATCCTTACGTAGGATAACTTTGAGGTTGAAGTTCAATGACCAATTATACCTCATTCACAAGTCCTCAAAACTTAAATCTTATGCCATCAAACTTCTCAAGCAAACTAATTTTTGGTTTTCTAATATTTGAATGGTGCTCCATCATAGATGAGGTATTATGGTTTGGTATAGATATTGACGTAGCTCCAACCATTTCTATATCTTCACTTCCTTCTAATCTTATTGCTCCTTGTGGTCGTAAACTAAGTTGATGCATTGCAAGCATTAGCTCTCTCATTTGTTTTTGCATTTGTGCCATTGTACTCTTCATTTTTGCAAGCTCTACCATGATAATACAATAGAAAAGAAGGTGTCTACTATCACTTCAAGAAATGTAGGATCATACACTCAAAAAAAAAAATTCTGGAAACAATATAGTTTAGAAGTGTGTACTCCACAACTTCTAATATACTTATGTCTTATCAAGAGAAAGGAATAATCCACTCTTAATCAAGAAAAGACAAAACTTTCATAATATATGTGTACTCTTATCAATCTGTCAAGGACATGAACTAGAAAAAGATATATAATCTAATGAAAATTGTATCAAAGAAAAGTCATAAAATGGAAATAATAAAATATGTATATTCAAAGGAAAACTGAAATGGCTATTGCCAAAGACTAGAAATATGAAGATTCTTGAAATTAGACTAGGATTAGGAAAGAAATTGACAAGAGTGAAGAAGGCTTCACTCTTGCCTCTATAAATATTATCTAATTAAGAGCTATGTGGCGGTATTCTATAGGACCTCATATACGTGTCTAAATTGTAAGACATGTGTCAAGCTTGCACGACAAGTTTTTGACATGTGCGCCACGTACTTGGCTTGTTGCGTAAGCTACCAACATGTGTGACACATGGCTAGCTTGTTCCACAAGCTATCAACATGTGTGCCATGTGGCTAGCTTGTTGACCAAGTTTCTAATCTATCAATCACCTATAGACATGTATAAAGATGATTCCGTATCATAAAGCTTCTAGGAAGCTTTTCTATCAGGTATTATCAAATCATTTTTTTTTATCTACTTCTATTGGTTTATATTAATTAGATAATTAGTGGAATAAATCTTAAATCTATGACACTAGACTTGAACCAATATATCATATACATGTCCAAAGGGCTACTATTTACGACGATAGGGACGTTGGAAGGAATGGTATTTAATTAAGCAGCATTTATAGCAAGCAGAATCCATGTGGAGATGGTAGCCAAGTACAAGATAAGGAAGTTTGCATCCCTACTCTAATCCAATTACATACATTTGATGATTGTATATACGTTGAATCAAACATCATCGATAGTGGAATGAAGTATACCTTTTTCAGTACCTCCATGATGAGTTTGGAGTTTGATGGCACTGATAGCTAACCCAGGGGTAGTAATGCATGAAGGTGGAGAATCAAGTCGAGCAGTGGAATGGAAGATTATTCTAGTGATTACACTAGGACAAGTTCCAATTTGCTCAGTAATTGACAAGGCGACAGAGGTTCTAATTTCAAATATATGAATATTAGAAGGAAGGAACCTCACGGACGTAAAATTGGTTCAAACTTTCCAATTGCAGCTTACAATGAGTAAATTAGAAGGAAATTTAAGGTAATAATTGGAAGTGAACAAGAACAAGATAATGTAGAAGAATTGCCAGATTGTGAAACAAGGTCATATTATCAAAAAAAAAGGTGGAATCTAAGTTGCTATTGGAACAAAAATTAGCGGAGGAACAAGAAGCTTAGATGAATAACAAAGAACGTACTCAATGCATTCTAAACGGCTAAAAATAAGAACTAATAGAGAATTGCTGGACATGGAATTTGAAAAAAGAGGCAATGAAGTGTCAATTGTAAGTAGAATGTGAGAAGATAGCAAAATTGGAATAAAAAAAGATAAAATTGGGTGATCAATACAAAATTGGAATAAAAAAAGATAAAATTGGGTGATCAATACAAAATTGGAATAAAAAAAGATAAAATTAGGTGATTAATACAAAATTGAAACAAACAAGCTACGGACAGAAATTAGTGCTTTAAAGGCTCAAGTGGCAAAGTTGGAGGGCAATTTAGCTAATATCAATTGGCTACAGGTATCTATTCTTCAAGTTTCAAGTATTGGTGAAGTAGAAGAGAAGATGAAGCAACAGGAGAGCCAATTAGAAGCAAAAAATGCCAGAATTTTGTAATTGGAGGCTCAAGTTTGAGAATTGGGAGTGGACAACGAGGATTTATCAACCCAATTGAAAATTAGTCATGTGGATTTATTGAAGGAGGATGAGGATTTAGTATTAGAACCACACGTAGAAGAACCTCCTACGAGGAATCTTAGAATGTTTTAATTTCAAAAGCTTGCTTCATAACTAAAAGTTTTTTTTACCAATTTTGTGTTTACAAGGGCGTTGCATAATTATGAGTGGGACTATATAGAATAGATAGATAATTTTGGATGGTAGAATAAGGATTAAAAATTGATAAATTAGATGATTAATCTAATTATTGACCGATATAAATAATAACATAAAAAAGTTAGTTGGAAAAGTGGTTAAGACAAGAGAGATGATGCTTGGTACCTCGATTTTTAGTATAAAGAAAATAGGAAAGAAGAAATTGGGGCCCAATTGTGAGAGTCAAGAACTAAGATAAGCTTGGTACTACATCTCTCTTTTGTTTTTTTTTATATTAGACTGTAGTGGAGAATCCAAATTATATTTTGATTGATTGTACTATGTCAATTGTGAAGTATAATAATAAAGCAAAAAATTCAATATATGTAGATGAGTAAGAAATTATAATTGATTGATGCTTGAGTATAGTGTAGCAAATTTATAGCTAAAGATAGAACATATTGATGTAGTTTGATTATAAGTGAGAATGTTATGCCATTGTTGTTCTCGTTTGTCTTACTTATTTTACCTATGCTATCCAGAGTAAATCCGTAAAAGGAAATTCAAGCACATGAAAAGACTATTTGCATGGGATTAAAATATTAGAGTCACACAACTAACTGCCTTCTGATTACACTAAAACATCCCAATTTTGTTACAATATCTCTCTCATACTACTAATAACTCTGTTAACAATAAAATATCATAAGCAATAATCTAATTCAAATATTCACTATCTCTTCTCCTCTCTTTCTTTATGACAACAATATGTAATACCGCGATATCTCAAAACACAGCATAATTATCCTATATTCCAAACATAGGAATATTCCAAAATTGACTATCACTCTTAATAAATCACTTCGCATAATTCAAACTCCACAGACTTCCTTTCGTGGGTCACCCTTGATTCAATACTCAAAGTATTATAATTTTCTCACATTCATACTTGTTCTTCACAAAACCTCTCCAATTCTCCACTTCCAATTTTCCACTTCCAATTTTCCACTTATATTTCTCCACTGATATTCCAGCATATCAATACATCCTCAATCTTTCATTATAAATCAATTCTTTCTTTCATTATTTCATTACAAAATTACACTTTATAATATTCAACACTTATCTAATATCCTTCTCTTAAAAAATTAACAAGAGGTAGTACCAAGCTTACCCCGGCTCAGCACTATCACAGTCTAGCCCCTACTCCTACTGTCCGAATCAATTTATACTTACCCCAATCGGTATTAACCGCTACACAACCGATGATAATCACTTTTTCTAACTTCCTCATCTATGCTGCCTTCTAAACTGGCCATTCATCGACTTCCTGCCTACTCTTAATCCTACAAACTATGTATTGTAAATCCTAAAATTCCTACCCATTCTACATAGCCCCACTCCTAACTATGCAGCGTCCTTGCAAACACAAATTGGTAAAACTTTGTTATAAGGTTGGCTCTTGAGATTGGCATACTCATGGATTTGTGGGAGGTTCCTCTGCGTCTGACTCTAATGGCACGTCTTCATCCTCCTCTGATAAATCCACATGATTAATCTTCAATTGTGCTGATAAATCTTCATTATCCGCTCCCAATTCCCAAACTTGAGCCTCCAATTGTAGAATTTAGGCATCTTTCACCTCTAATTGGTGCCCTTATTGCTTCATCTTCTCCTCTAATTCATTAATATTCGAAACTGGGGGAGCAAATTCCTGTGGCCGAATGACATTGGCCAAATCGCCCTCCAATTTTCCCACTTTACTTTTCAAAGCACCAATTTCTATCTGCAGCTTCTCCGTTCCAATTTGGTATTGGTCTCCCAATTCCACCTTTTCCTGTTCCAATTTCACTGCTTTATCACATTCCGCTTGCAACTAACACTTCAACGCTTCCTGTTCCAAATCCCATATCCTACGGTTCTCTATTAATTCTTACTTTTGACCGTTCAGGATTCTTTGTATGCGATCTTTTTCATTCATCCAATTTTTCTTTTCTTCCGCTACTTTCCGCTCCAATGCCAACTTGGACTCCGTCTTTGCCCTAATCAGGTGCCCTTGTTCTACAATTCGGCGGCCTTTCTCCATTATCTCCTTCCGGCTAGATTCCAATTATTATCTTAGATTTCCTTCTAGTTGGCTCACGGTAAGCTGGAATTGGAAAATTTGTCCCAATATTACTTCCGTGAGGTTCCCTTCTACCAGTAGTCCAATGTTCAAAACTGGAGCCTCAACCACCCTCTCTATCACTGCACAAATTGAAGCCCGCCTTGGTGTAGTCTCCGAGATAGCCTCCCGTTCCAGCGATCTATTGGATTCTCCAATTTCGTGCACCACTACCCCTGGGCTAACTGGTAAACTCCGCATACCCTGTTGCGGCATTGGAGAAGACATGCTCTTCTTCCCTGCTGATTGACTTAACGTGTGCGCAATCATAGAGTGCACATAGTTAGAGCATAACAAAGAAGCGAATTTATTTGTTTTTCGCTTGGCTCCCATTTTTGCATGGATACGGATTGCTACAAAGGCTATCCAATTAAAGACCATGCCTTCCAATATTCCAATCGTAGCAAACAACAAGCACTTAGACATATACATGGTATGCCGGTTCAAGCCTAGCCGCTTCTGAACGAACTGCACCGCATTCACTCTGCAAGCTCTGGAGTAAGTGCCTCTGCCACTTTCTAGCCTTGATTTTTATCAAAGGATGCCATGTCCCCTTTGAAGTAACTTCCTAATTTGAAGTCACTAGACACTTTGACGCCTACCGCTAACTCATCTATTGGTAAATATAATACCTTTTGTAAGGTACTCTCATCGATCCCAATTATTCTCTCTTTTACTATACTTGAATCATCCTCTGGGTCGTAATTTCCTATGTACTCTGCAACTTATTCTACATCAATTGGAGGCAAATTATCCAATCCTCGCAAAAACATGTACATCTGTCTATTTCTAAAATCTCTCTGTCTTTGTAAGGACCAACAGATTTCCAACTTAGTGGGCTCCATGTTGGTGACCACTACTAGGGACGGCGATTGCAAGTTACTCTTGTTTTGCACGTTTCGGACATTCTCCTCTGTGTCCGCAGCTCTCTTTGACCTCTCCATTGACATTATATAATGCTAACTACGTATTCTTCGCTCGGACTAATCGTTACTCTACACTCCAATAAGCATACACTCGGACAACCAAACTCAAAACAGAATGCTAATCAAAACTCCCACTAAGTGCCCCGCTCCTAACCTTTTACTTGGGGTCTAAAGCAACAATCTTTAATCCACTGTACCAGATCGTCACTTCAAATTTGCATGACTAGTCCATATTAAGATCCAAAATTGACCATCAGCTGTCTTTCTAGCCATCATACACCTTCATTAAAGGTGAGCTATCATGAACAGGTACACCCTCTTCCCTCCAATTTTGAAAATCCGTCCCGGATTTATGTAAAATAAAGATTCAAACGGTTGCCATTAAATCGGGTGGTAAACTGAGTATCTATAAAATCTTCCAATTGAACTGAACTATTAAAAAAGGCTTCAATTACTCGATAAGGTCCATGCCAACGGACTTCGAATTTCTCCGAAAAATGGTGAAAGCGACTATCATAAAGAAGCACCAGATCATTGGGCATAAAAGATTTAGGACGTAATTTACTATCATAATAACTCTTCCGGCGGCACTGTGTAGCTTCCATAGTTAAAAGAGCCGTAGCCCTAACTTCATCCAATTTTTTCAATTGCGCTAACCGATGTTGGAGGGATTCTTTGTCACCAAGATGTTCATCTAATGCAATTCATAAACTCTGAACTTCCAATTCAATTGGTAATATTGCCTCTTGCCCGTACACCAATTGAAATGGTGTGGAATTGGTAGTCACTTTATATGCAATACGATATGCCCACAAGGTTGCAAACAATTTTGTATCCCAGTCCGTTTCCACACCAGACACTGTTTTAATTAAAATTTTACACAAAATACCATTGGTCTTTTCAGTCTACCTATTGGCCTGAGGATAATATGGGATTGTTTTTTGATGCTTGATCTTGTATTTACCTGTCAAAGCTGCAATTGTAGAATTAATAAAATGGATTCTACGATCACTAACCAATTCTTTGGGACACCCAAATCGAGTGATAATATTCTTATATAAAAACGTGGCTACGGTATTGGCATTATCAGTTTCTGTTGCCATCGCCTTTGCTTATTTTGTCACGTAATCCATCGCTACCAAAATATATCTTTTCTGCCCATTACGTGATGTTGGTGCGATTGGTCCTACAAAATCATTATCCCATTTTTCAAACGGTGCTTGTGCTAAAATTGGTACCAACGGCATGGCAGAAGTTCCTATAGATCTACCAATATGCTGACAAGGATCACAACGTCAGACGTATTGGTGTGCACCTGAGAACATTGTTGGCCACGAATATCTAGCCATTAAAGCTTTGCAGGCAGTGTTGTCACTGGCAAAATGCCCTCCACAACTATCCAAATGACATCCTTCCAATAGGCATGCATGCAAAATTTTACAATAAGTTAGATGATGGAGTGAGCTTTCTAAAAAGCTACTGCATGTCCAATTTGGAGAATGAAAGTGATCACAACAAAGGCTGAAGTGAAGAGGAGCTTTGCTGCCTTTGTATTTGCTTGGAAATTTTAGTGCCTACTTCTTTTTACCATAACTTTTAAGCGGTAAGTCATCTATTTGTGAAATTTTGATATGTTTTACAATGGATTATTGGCTTTTCATATGCTATAAGCACACTTGATTTGACCTTTAGATGAATTTTTAGTGATTTATTTAGTTTCAGCTCGTTGTATAACTTATATTTCTCATATGCGGTTGTATTTTGAGGTATATTTGAATACATACACACTTTGTTTATACCTTTTATACAAGTATATATACTTATATTTATATCAATTATTTATATAAGTATTTTATAAGTATTATACATAATATTTATATAAATATTTGTATAAGTATTATACAAGTATTTATACAAATATTATTCAAGTATTTATATTTTATATTTATACAAGTCTTGTATAAGTATAATACAAATATAATTTGAAAGCTTGAACAAATATTGTGCAAGTATAGAAGATACTTGCACGGCTTCCTCTCATGTTCCTTGCTAGTTCTAATAGCAACTAGGAACCCGACGTTTTCCCAAAGCAAATTCTCTCTACCCGACAACGGTGACTGAACTGGAAGCGCCTTTTAAATAATGACACCATTCTTAAAAAGAATCCATGATTGAAAGAAGTTCTTTGTCATGGATCTCATAATTAATCTCGGCTACTGAGAATTTTCTTAAATAAAAAGCTACTGAATGAAGTTTTTCATCTGTTCCCATTCGTGACAAAACCGCACCCACGGCAAAGTCTGATGCATCTGTTTCCATAAAAAATGCCTTAGAAAAGTCAACACGATACAAGATTGGTGTAAAAACAAATGATGTCTTCAGAATTTCAAAAGCTCCTTCCGCTTCTTGATTCTATTAGAGTTTGTCTTCACAGGTCAAACATGTAAGTAGAGCTGCAACTTGAGAGAAGTCTTTGATGAAGATTCGATAATAATTGGCAAATCCTAAAAAGCATTGGACATCTCTTATCGTCTTTGAAATCTTCCAATTCATGATTATTTAGATTTTCTTAGAATCCAGCATGAGATCATTATTTGAAATGATGTATCCTAAGAAATCAACTTGAGTAATGTGAAATATACACTTTTCCATCTTGGCATACAATCTTGCATTTCTAAGTTTTTGTAATACTTGACGAACATGTATTTTATGTTTTTCTACGTTCTTAGAATAGATTAAAATATCATCTAGATAGCAGACGAAAAATATCATTCATATATTTTAAATATATTTTATTTTAAATATATTTTAAATATATTTTATTTTAAATATATTTTAAATAGGCATGATATTATATTTAAAATATCCGTACCTAGTTTGAAATGCAGTTTTCCATTCATCTCCTTTTTTTGATGCGTACTAGATTGTATACTCCTCTTAGATCTATTTTGTGTAGATCTTAATTTGATTTAACTAACCAAAGAGTCCTGAATCAAAAGTAATGGATATTTGTTCTTGATTGTGATCTTCTTGACTCCTTGATAGTCAACACTCATTTGCAATGATCCATCTTTATTCTTCACAAATAGAACTGGAGCTCCTGCTAGAGATTTAAAATGGCATATGAAATTCTTTGCCAAATTTTGGTCAATATACGTCTTGAGTTCAGTCAACTCATCTTGTGATAAACTATAGATTGGTCCAAATGGTGGCTGAGTTTCTTCCTTGAGGTCAATTGAACAATCATATGGACAATGTTCTGGAAGAATATGTGCATTTTTTTTCTCAAAAATGTCATGATAATCCAGATATTGGCTTGGAATACCACTTAAAGTCTTTCCACTATCAGAAACGGGTGTGGCATAAATAATAAAAATTGATTCTTTTTTTATTGCATGTAAAAAAATATTTGTATCTTTAAGTACAGGTTTTATTATACTAGACTTATAGCTTTTTATTTGGTGGGTAGGATGTTTAATAACGTTCTCAGAAAAGTCAAGTCTACGAGAATTCCAATCTATTTGAGGATTATATTTTTCTAGCCATGATAAACCTAAAATAATTGGATTAGATTGAGATTTAATTATGTTAAAGGTTACGTTGCTATTATGACCATCTATTGTTACTTTTGTAGGATGGATTTCATGAGTGACATCTCCAAAAGATAATGCACGACCGTCTATGACTTCTACATGTACGGATTTAGTTTTTTGTATTAAAGATATTTTATGATTCTTAACAAATTATTCATCTAGAAAGCATGCTAAGATTCTTGAATCTAATAATGCAAAGGCTCTATAGTTTATTGATCCTAAATATACATCTATTATAAAACAAGAAGAGGATTTTGAAGAGAGAATAGGACCTTCACTAGGAATTATACAAGGTTCCATCTGCACGGTGCCGTACTGCATTTACGTGCAGTGTATAAAAATATGAAAAATCTTGTATCTATTGTTAATATATGTGTGAGTGCTAGAAGTTATTTTAGAAGATATTATAAGGAGAGGATTTATTATAGCCACTTAATTAATAAATTAAGATGGCTATTTGTTTTGTTCTTACCTTATTTATATCCTAGAATAGACTCTTTTGTAATTAGAAGAAAGGTAAAGGTTGTTTTACCTTTCTTGTTGACTTTTGAGGTAGAATGGACCTTATGAAGGGTAAGAAAGAAGAGCATGGGGTGAATAAGGCCCATCCAATAGGATTTGGCTGCCCATGTGGGCGTCTCATAGTCTAATATAGAAAGAAAGGGAGATATACTCCTCTTGTTAGACCGAGAGGAGAAGGCAGTTTTGAATAGTGAACTTTGGAGAGAGATAGCTCCGAGGAGATAGAAGTGTTTGTAGTGAAAATTGGTGGGTGTGTTCTTCAAGTTGTGAGGATTTTAGAACCTACTCACTTGCTTGTATTGGAGTTGTGAACAAAAAGTTATGCTTGTTTTAGTAGAGTGAGGTTTGCTGCCACCCGACGAAGAGGGGCAGAAACTTCGAGCTGCTACTGCAAGTTTGATTTCAACTCTTTCTTAGTGAAATTTATAGAGAGTGTGGAAGATTGTGTTAGCTATCTATCAAGACATCTCTTGTAGCATTTGGAGTTGGAGAGCAAAAGTTGTGAGCTTGAGAGTGGGAAAGGGTTTGCTGCCACCCGACGAAGAGGGGCAGAGACTTTGTTCAACCACCCAAGTCGGACAGTCTCTTCAATCCTTTTGATATTTTAGGTGCTTATAGTAGCTTATGTAAGCTTTCTACAAAAACAAAAATCAATACATTTGGAGCTTTGATGAAAGTTTTATGAGCCGTGAAGTGTCAAAGAGGGAAAATTGTTGCTAGGGTTTGAAGAGTAGAATCGACTAGCTACAAAATCTGGAGTTTGAGAGGCATGCATGCGAAATTTTAGAGCAAGCTAGATGATGGAGTGAGCTTTCTAAAAAGCTATTGCATGTCCAATTTGGAGAAGGGAAGTGATCACAACAAAGGCTGAAGTGAAGAGGAGCTTTGCTGCCTTTGCATTTGCTTGGAAATTTTAGCGCCTACTTCTTTTAGCCATAACTTTTAAATGGTAAGTCATCTATTTGTGAAATTTTGATATATTTTACAATGGATTATTGGCTTTTCATAGGCTGTAAGTACGCTTGATTCCACCTTTGGATGAATTTTTAGTGATTTATTTAGTTTCAGTTTGTTGTATAACTTGTATTCCTCATATGCGGTTGTATTTTGAGGTATACTTGAATACATACATACTTTGCTTATACTTTTTATATAAGTATATATACTTGTATTTATACAAGTATTCTATAAGTATTCTACAAGTATTATACATAATATTTGTACAAGTATTTGTACAAGTATTATACCAAGGATTTATACAAGTATTTGTACAAATGTTATATCAAGGATTTATACAAGTATTAATACAAGTATTTGTATAAGTATTATTCAAGTATTTATACTTTATATTTGTACAAGACTTGTATAAGTATAATACAAGTATAACTTGAAAGCTTGAAGAAATATTGTGCAAGTATAGAACATACTTGCACGGCTTCCTCTCATGTTCCCTGCTAGTTCTAGTAGCAGCTAGGAACCCGGCGTTTTCCCAAGGCGAATTCTCTCTACCCGACATAATTGGTGCTTCCACTGAGAGATGCTTTGGGGCTACTAGTTTTGGCTAAGGCAATATGGAGGATACTAGAGGGGATTTCTTTGAAGCCCAATCAAACATGGACACCATTCTAGGAGCTTTGGCAATATTTATGGATCAATATAAAACTCAAGCTGGAGGTAATGGAGCTACGAAGGCTTTGAAGGGTGTTGTTGACAAGATTGAGAGGTCCTCTATCTTTGTTCATCTAGGAGAAGGGTCACTTCTAAAAGAAAAATGGGATGAGAGGACAATCAATGCCAAGGAAAAGAAAAAGGAAGCTGATTCTAAAAGAAAAGCTATGGAAGAGAAGGCTAGTAATGGTCAAATGGTTAAAGAAGAAAATGACTATTTGACTAATGAAGAGGAAGATATGATCTTACAAATGTTTGCACAAACATGTATGGTGAGCAACAAGAGTGATATAACCAAAGATAAAAGTTTTGTGGAATGTGAGAAGATGGTGGAAAATAACGAAGAAGGGATTAAAGACTATGATATAAAGGTCCAGGCCTTACAAACTCAAGAAGAGAAAGTTGAAGAAATAGAAGAATTTTTCAATGGAGAAATGGAAGATGAGATTTTACAAATGTTTGTTGGAATGAATATGAGTAAAAGAAGGATTATTATGGATACAGTATATATCCAAAATCAAGATGAATTTGAATATGGAGGAGCGCAAGGCTTAACAAAAGAAGCCCGGACTATCCAAATTCAAGAATGTGTCGTTGAAGAAATAACAAATGAAAAGATGATTCACAAGGACACAAAGGTACTTATCTATGCAAATAACTACAACTTTGAGTGTGGTAAAGAAGAAAAGGTGGACTATTATCATTTATTTTGGACAATTGTGAAGCTTCGAGAGCTTGAAGATATGATTTTAGCTTTGATTATTCTTGGCTTCCAGATAAAAATCATATCAAGAAGACTTTTTGACAGGGGAAAATGGCCCATTGAAATAAGCTAGAAATCGATACTAAGAGTTTCAAATAATGTGGAAACATATAGAAGAAGGGATGGAAAGTTTCAAACCAATGATCTTGAAGAATTCTTAACTCCATCAGGGAACAAAGAAATACCAGAAGGTGATGAAGAGATTGAAACGGAGGATGAAGAGGATTAAACTTGGCACATACCGGAGGATGTGCAGGTTTAGAGGGGGAGCATGTCATACTGCATTTACGTGCAGTGTATAAAAATATTAAAAATCTTGTATCTATTGTTAATATATGTGTGAGTGCTAGAAGTTATTTTAGAAGATATTATAAGGAGAGGATTTATTATAGCCACTTAATTAGTGAATTAAGATGGCTATTTGTTTTGTTCCTACCTTATTTATATCCTAGAATAGACTCTTTTGTAATTAGAAGAAAGGTAAAGGTTGTTTTACCTTTCTTGTTGACTTTTGAGGTAGAATGGACCTTATGAAGGGTAAGAAAGAAGAGCATGGGGTGAATAAGGCCCATCCAATAGGATTTGGCTGCCCATGTGGGCGTCTCATAGTCTAATATAGAAAGAAAGGGAGATATACTCCTCTTGTTAGACCGAGAGGAGAAGGCAGTTTTGAATAGTGAACTTTGGAGAGAGATAGCTCCGAGGAGATAGAAGTGTTTGTAGTGAAAATTGGTGGGTGTGTTCTTCAAGTTGTGAGGATTCTAGAACCTACTCACTTGCTTGTATTGGAGTTGTGAACAAAAAGTTATGCTTGTTTTAGTAGAGTGAGGTTTGCTGCCACCCGACGAAGAGGGGCAGAAACTTCGAGCTACCACTGCAAGTTTGATTTCAACTCTTTCTTAGTGAAATTTATAGAGAGTGTGGAAGATTGTGCTAGCTATCTATCAAGACATCTCTTGTAGCATTTGGAGTTGGAGAGCAAAAGTTGTGAGCTTGAGAGTGGAAAAGGGTTTGCTGCCACCCGACGAAGAAGGGTAGAGACTTTGTTCAACCACCCAAGTCGGACAGTCTCTTTAATCCTTTTGATATTTTAGGTGCTTATAGTAGCTTATGTAAGCTTTCTACAAAAACAAAAATCAATACATTTGGAGCTTTGATGAAAGTTTTATGAGCCGTGAAGTGTCAAAGAGGGAAAATTGTTGCTAGGGTTTGAAGAGTAGAATCGACTAGCTACAAAATCTGGAGTTTGAGAGGCATGCATGCAAAATTTTAGAGCAAGCTAGATGATGGAGTGAGCTTTCTAAAAAGCTATTGCATGTCCAATTTGGAGAAGGGAAGTGATCACAACAAAGGCTGAAGTGAAGAGGAGCTTTGCTGCCTTTGCATTTGCTTGGAAATTTTAGCGCCTACTTCTTTTAGCCATAACTTTTAAATGGTAAGTCATCTATTTGTGAAATTTTGATATGTTTTACAATGGATTATTGGCTTTTCATAGGCTATAAGCACGCTTGATTCCACCTTTGGATGAATTTTTAGTGATTTATTTAGTTTCAGTTTGTTGTATAACTTGTATTCCTCATATGCGGTTGTATTTTGAGGTATACTTGAATACATACATACTTTGCTTATACTTTTTATACAAGTATATATACTTGTATTTATACAAGTATTCTATAAGTATTCTATAAGTATTATACATAATATTTGTATAAGTATTTGTACAAGTATTATACCAAGGATTTATACAAGTATTTGTACAAATGTTATATCAAGGATTTATACAAGTATTAATATAAGTATTTGTATAAGTATTATTCAAGTATTTATACTTTATATTTGTACAAGACTTGTATAAGTATAATACAAGTATAACTTGAAAGCTTGAAGAAATATTGTGCAAGTATAGAACATACTTGCACGGCTTCCTCTCATATTCCCTGCTAGTTCTAGTAGCAGCTAGGAACCCGGCGTTTTCCCAAGGCGAATTCTCTCTACCCGACAACGGTGTCATACTGAAATTGCTTAGAATATGTAAAATCCACTCAAAATGCATAATATGTTTATAAATTTAGATATGTGTTAGAATGGTTAGTAAAATAAGTTAAAGGGATTGATAGAAAAAACTTTATTCTATTTTTACTTGTTTTGAATATATTATTAAAAAATTATAAGATCTAAATGATTAGTATGAAGCCTTGAGAGAAGGTGGGAGCTTAACGATGAAAATATTAGCTAGTAGGAGGCTAATTGGGAGGGATGAAATGAAGGCATGGTCGGATGAAGGCAAGGAATGGAAAACTTCATCCCTATTGGTCGAATACCATGTCCAATGGGCTTTGAGGAGGCTGCCCGCAACCTTAACAGGGGTTTCGGTGATCTCAAGGAGGCCATTAGAAAAACAAAGACTAGGATTATAAAGTTTAGGATTTTGGGTACAATTTGTGTACAAAAATTAGAGGATTTGGAGTTAGGGTAAAGAAGTTATAGCCATTTGAAGATAAGGTGTCAATATGAGATATACTATCACTCTTTTGAGGATTGGAGGAGTTGTATGAAAGCTTTTGGAGATCGAGAGGTGCAGCTAGAGAGGAGATTTCAAGCTCTACACCTAATGTAGAAGAATTACTACATTTGGAGTTTTGAAGAAGGAGTTATTGGGAGTCAAAGATAGTAGTTTGAATTCCAAGGCAATAAGTAGGCTGTTTTATTGATAGTGATGGGGTTTGCCATATCTTAAGTTTTTGGACGATTTTTTGTCTCAAAATTTCCAAAAAGGTGTATTATTATGCTAGAAAACTATACATCTAAGTTTCATAGCATTTAGAGTTTTAAATTGTGAGATATGAAGAATTTAGTACACGGGTGTTTGTAAACAAGGGTTTAAAGCTATTGCTAGGGTTTTGGCGATATCTAAAGATTGATAATAAATCGACGGTTGAAATTTGTGGTGGTAGTTGTGAAAAATACATCAGTACTTCATGTAAATTTGGAGTAGATTTGGACGGTTGGATTAAACGTTATGGGTTATTGAAGTTTGGAAAAAATTCCCTTCTTATGGGGGAATGAGGGTTTAAATTATTTTGTTATGTTTTGAGTGGTTTGAGGAAATTAGGCTTATATATTGGGTGTAATAGCTCCATGAAGATCTCTTTTATATAAACTTGGAGGTTTTATTATACTTGAATCTTGCTTGAGTAATTAGTGGCAGCTAGAAGCTCAGCGCTTTCTTGAGGCAGATTCTCTCTACCCCGACAATGGTCCCTATTGTAGCTGGACAAATTTGTTTTTTGACATGTTGTCTTCTTTGACACCCGTACTCTTCATTTTGTAGTTGTATTGTTTCTTCAGATAATGTTGAGCAGTGTGCTTAGGTTCTCCTCAATATAAACATAATCCTCTTTGATGACGCCAAATCTTTTCTTATTCAGTAAGAGGTTTAAAACGTATCCCATCAATTTGCATGTCTTCTACTTCCAAATGTACGCTTTGTGAAGACGTTGATATTGCCATTCAATAATAACGTTGAGGCTCTCTTGTACAACTCTTGGATCGAAACTCAAAAAGTCGGTTGTCACACTTCATAGCAAAATCAATTGCTTGACTCAATGTTTGAAGATCAGGTAAATTGAGCATTAATTTTTTTACCTTATATTGTAATTCGTAGAAAAATTGGCTGATGAATGCAACATCATCCCATTTGATATCAGTCGCTAGTTGTTGAAATTGTGAAGTGTATAATGACATTGATCAATTGCCTTGTCGTAGGATGCAAATCTTGTTGGTGGCAACACAGATTGCATCATGCTCTTCATACATAGATCAAAATTTCATTAAAAATGCCTCCAAATTATCTAATATTGGATCACGTTGTTCAAAAAAAGATGAAAACCATGATAAAGCAGATCCCGAAAGTAATGTTCTAATAAACCTAACTAAAGATCCTTACGTAGGATAACTTTGAGGTTGAAGTTGAATCACAAATTATACCTGATTGATGAATCCTCAAAACTTAAATCTTGTGCCATCAAACTTCTCAAGTAAACTAATTTTTGGTTCTCTAATGTTTGAACACTGCTCCATCATAGGTGAGGTAATATGATTTGGTGTAGATATTGATGCAGCTCCAACCATCTTTATATCTTCACTTCCTACTAATCTTGTTACTCCTTGTGGTGGTAAAATAAGTTGATGCATTGCAAGCATTAGCTCTTTGATTTGTTCTTGCATTTGTGCCATTGCACTCTTCATTTCCATAAGCTCTGCCATGATAATATAATAGGAAGGAAGATATCTACTCTCACTTCAAGAAATGCAAAATAACACATTCAAAAGAAAAAATTGTAGAAACAATATCAGTTTAGAAGTAGATACTCTACAACTTCTAAAATGCTTATGTCTTATCAAGAAAAAGGAGTAATCCACTTTTAATCAAGAAAAAATAAAGACCTGATATTGTATGTGTACTCTTGTCAATGAGCTAAGGACATGAACTAGAAAAAGATATATAATCTAATGAAAACTGTATCAAAGAAAAGTCATAAAATAAGAATAATAAAGTATATATATTCAAAAGAAAATTGGAATGGCTATTGCCAAAGATTGGAAATATGAAGACTCTCGAAACTAGACTAGAATTAAGAAAGGAGTTGACAAGAGTGAAGAAGGCTTCACTCTTGCCTCTATAAATATTATCTAACTAAGAGCTATATGGTGGTATTCTATAGGATCTCATATACATGTCTAAATTGCAAAACATGTATCAAACTTGTAAGACAAGTTTTCTACATGTGCGCCACGTATTTGGCTTGTTCCCCAAGCTATCAATATGTGTGACACATGGCTAGCTTATTCCACAAGCTACCAACATGTGCGCCATGTGGCTAGCTTGTTGACCAAGTTTCTAACCTACCAATTACCTATAGACATGTATAAAGGTGATTTTACGTCTATAAAGCTTCTAAAAAGCTTCTCCATCAACTTATTTTATTTACTTCTATTGGTCTATATTACTTAGGTAATTATTGGAATAAATCTTATGTCCATGACACTAGGATACGCAAAGATTTTTACAAAGATTTATTTGAGAGGCATGGTCATGTGGTGTGATCTTCTATTTGGAAATATACTAGGTATCTAGCTATAGAGAATTTTTTTACAAGTTATTGGCAAAACTCTAATAAGTGATTTGTCATTAATAAAAATGACAAATAATATAAAAATATTATTAAAAAAAATTATGTTGATAAAACTTCTTATATTTAAGTAGATTTGTATATAAAGTCTCAAATTGCAACAAAATCCTTCAATAGCTTATTCACTTGTAACGATTTATTTCTTTCTAAATTTTAGAGTTCTATAATTTTTGATCTAGTTGTTTAGTTTCTATAAAAAAAATTCCAAAGCATAGGTAATATTTTTAATCTTTATTACAAAAAAAAATCAACCATACATTTATTTTCAATCGTTCGATATCTTAAAAACCCTAGTAAGTACTTATAACCCTAGTCTAGAGACACATGAGCGCTATTTTTTTTATATCTTATAAATCCAAAATTTTAACTTTGAATGCCTATATTTCATAAAAAGTCCAAAATACACAAATTTTGCACCAAAATCATAGCCAAAAATCCAAACTTGTTGATCCTAGCCTTTGATGTTCAAATCCTTCCAAAAAACAAATTCTAATATCTAATAAGCTCTTAGGCAGCCTCCTTGAAGCCCATAAGGCATGACTTTTAGCCAATAGGAATAGAAACTTCTATCATCCATCTCCATTCATCTACATAGATGGCCTAACTATTCTTTTTTATATTAAAAATCCCTTTTCAATCTTTTTTTAAAATAAAATTTACATAATATGTATTCTAAATACCAAATAAAAAAAATAAAGAAGATCTCAAGGATCATCAATGTCTAATAAAGGTGATTTAAGATATATAAAAGTTATTATTAAAATAAAATTAATCTCAAAAGTCTTTATTAAAAGAAAATAAGATTGTATAAACTTTAATAATAGCTTTTTTAATAGATCCTTTTTAAACTAATAATCTAACCACATTTTGTAACCAATAAAATCTATTGATATGGCTTTTACTTAGTTTTGTAGTAAATTGTATATTAAATATACATGTACAATATTTTCACATGTTAGCCAATCACAACACGATAGTACCTACAACTTAGTCAGGATCAAAGAAAGAGATCAATAGAAGACAACATTTTGTATAAGGTATGGACATTTTGAGTATAATGTAATACCTTTTGAACTTACAAATGCATCTACAAGCTTTCAATATATAATAAGTGACATCTTTTGAGAATATTTAGATGACTTTGTAATCATCTACTTAGATGATATTTTGATCTTTTCTTAGAATAAAGAAGACCATAAACATCACATACATATAATATTAGAGAAATTACAAGAAAGAAGATTAGATACCAAATTAGAGAAGTATTCTTTCCATCAATCATTAATCAAGTTTTTGAGATATATTGCTTCTAAAAATGAGATTTTTATGGATCTAAAGAAGATATAAACTATTATAAAGTAGAAACAAATATCATCAATTAGAGATATACAATGTTTCTTGAGATTTACAAATTTTTATAAAATCTTCATCAAAGATTATTCCAAAAAATTTCAAAGATTATTCCAAAAATTTTCAAAGATACATTGTTGTATTTCAGGGATTTCTTGAATGTTCTTCCAAGCCCTATAAGACTTCAAGTTCTTCAAGCATGACATGACCTTTTAGTAGTTAGACATTTTGGCTTTAATGAGATCTTAGAATTAATATCAAGAGATTTTTGGTGGCTTGAAATATAGAAATTAATGAAAGAGTTTATCTAATCATGCAAAATTTATTTTTGAGCAAAGGTCCAAAGATATCAATAACATGGATTTTTTCAACCACTTCCAATTTTTAAAAGCCCATGGCAATTGTTATTCATAGATTTTATTACAGACCTCCCAATTTCTAATCGTAAAGACTCAAGTTTTGTGGTAGTAGACTATGTTACCAAAATGATATATTTCATCCTATACAACAAGACTACTTTTCAGGAAAAAATGGCTAAGCTTTTTATTGATAATATTTATCACGTACATGGTCTTCCAAATGACATCATTTTGGATCAAGGACCACAATTTGTATCAAATTTTTAGAGAGGACTATTTCAACTTTTGAAGGTCAAGATCAACCTTTCATCAACTTATCATCTTTAGATCGATGGTCAAATAGAATAAATAAATCAAATCTTAAAAAGTATCTTTATTGTAGTATAAATTATCAATAAGATGATTAAATGGATCTCCTAATATTGACCAAGTTTGCATATAATAACATTGAAAATTATTTGATGAAACAAACTCCATTCTTTTCAAACTATAGACACTACTTTAGAATAAATCCATTCCAAATTTAAGATGTAAAAAGTCTTGTTACAAAAAATCTAGCTACCTATTTGAACACCATCCATGAAGAATCAAAATTCCAACTACAAATGACTCAAGACTAATATAAAGACTATACAAAACATCCATTACAAGAGCCAATTAAGATTTAAAGTAGAAGATTGTATTTGACTACTTTGATAAAATATACAAACAAATTAATCATCATGGAAGTTAAATTATTAAAGACTTGCATCATTTATAATTCTATACCAAGTAAACCTAATAAGTTTTTGTTTTGAACTACTAAGTAGCATGCACATTCATCTAGTCTTTTATATCTTGCTTTTAGAAACCTATTATAAATCAAATATTATTAGAAGAGCTTTTCTACTACCAATCCTAGTTGAAATCAATCAAGAGCTTGAATACAAAGTGGATGAGATATTAGATTTGCGTATAAAATATGGATGATTAGAATACTTTATCTATTAAAAGGACTATAGAATTAGCAAAAGAATATGAAAATCTTTAGATAACCTTAGGAATACACTTGAAAAAGTTTGTGAATTTCATCAATAATATCTTAAAAAATCTAAATTCAATTGCCATTGAAGAATTTGTAGATATTAATATTTTTTAACTTCTAAATGATGCTTTTTTATAAATAATAAATAATAAATAAAAACCATATTAAGACCTTTACTTATATATAGTCATTTTTTCAAAATAAAATAGATCATATTAGAAGCTTGTTAGCTATTATATCAAATCTCTACATTTTTAGGAACTTATAAGAACATGAATTAGAAGATCCTTCTGCCATATAAGTGCCTAGTGAATCATTGCAACTTTCATAATCTACTAGATTTAAAGAACATGGGCAAGATGAAGAAGAAGAAGTATTCCAATGCCAAATAAAACCATGTTTGGAGTCTTTGGAGATATGACTTTATTACAAAAATCTTCATTCAAATGATTGAGCTCTAGTGATAGTCCTTGAGATAAGAAGAGTGATTCTAGTTGATCCAAAAATTATGTTAGAAGAATGTTTTGAAGGTTGCAACAAAGAGAAAATTTTCTAATAGGATATTGGTACAACAAAAGTTATATTTGGAGGCCATTGATGTCATCTCAAGGATCTTATAGAATTGATTATTGACAAATAAAGGATAAAATATATTGCTTCTCTACTTTGATAAAATTTAAATTTCCTACACATGTGATTTGTTCATCAAAACACTTAGATCCTCATAGAACTTGTTAATAGAAGAGAAAGTGATGTCACAAACATACTCTAAGTTATCACTTTCTAAAATCTTCTAAAACCTTCCATAGTCTTTTAGAACCTTCTTCAATCTTCTAAAATCTTCTTTAATCTTTTAGAATCTTCTAAGATATTTTTAGAAGCTTCTATAGATGCTTCATAGACTTCTAAAAACTTCCTAGTTTCTTTTGTAGTTAAAATCTTTCATAGGTCTTTCCATCAAGCTGAAGAAGCTTCTGTAGAAGGTTTGATAGGATATAGACCTTACAATATAAATAAAAGATAAGACCAAGGTATACCTTAGTCTTACCAACACAAGTCTTGGAATAATCCAAAGTGTTTTCTTATTTTTTGATATCAACTTAATTCTTGTCCTTATTAACCATCTAGTTCTTTGTTCTTGAAATCAATCTAGTTCTGTATTCTTTTTCTTATCCATTTGTGAATCTATTATCTTGTATTTTTGACAAGCATAGTAATATTATTTCTATAGTTGAGATTTCTAATATGAAAGATTTATGCTTGAAGAGTACTAAAAAGCTTATAAAGATCTATATTAGTTAGAAATCTATTCTCACTTCTACCAAGTGTAGTATCTATAGTTTCTTTTCCTTCTATCTAAATAATAAATAATACTAATAAATACATTAGTCAAATTATAAAAAGGTAATCTTCAACCTTTAATATCAAATAAAAGTTTTTACAAATATACATAATCCACTTTTTTTTTTAAAAAATCAATGTTAAAAAATAAAAATATTAATTTAAAGGTAGATAGTTTATAACTTTTAATAATACAAAAATATTTTTTAAATTTTTAAAAAATTATTATTATTATTATTATAAAGTAATAGTATTATTAAATTATAAAAGATATAAATCACAACAAAACCTTGAGGAAATAATATACTCTTATATTATTAAAAGAAAAAAAATAAACAACTAAAAAATAGATATAAGATAGAAAGAAATTAGAAAGGCTACTACCAATTACAAAGAAATTAGAGAGTCTTGAATCAAGATTAGAATACAATAAAAGTATCAAAAAAATTGAGTCTTGCTTCCATATATATTAGCTACTAAGAATATGTTATAGAAGCTTCCTTGGAACTATAAGGCTTATGGCCCAAGCGTCAAGTTATACGTTATTTCTAATATAACTTTTTTAAAGTAAAAAACTTATAGGACAAGTTTTAATAGCCACTTGTCATATCTATAAAATATATAATTTACATCTAAGAAACTTCTTCAAAGGTTTTAAAGAAAGATATTATCTTCCTAACATATATCAACATACTTCTACTTATTTCTATTTACTTCTATTTGCTTAAGTAATATAGGCATCCATTATATAATTTACATTTTTGACTCTTTGATTTAAGCCATTGGACTACATTTATGATAGTAACAAAATTAAATAGACAAATTTTATAATTTGTTTCTTGCTTATGACACTTACAAAGAATAAAAGAATTGGTATTATAACATGGTGGTAAGGATGTAAGTTAAAAAATTATAATTTATAGCAATGCATATTTGAATAGTTGCATGGAAATATATTATCTAATAGGTGGTTTTGCATTCATATTAAGTGGTATCATATGGCATGATTTTCAATCTGAAAATACACTTGTTACCTAGCTGTAGAAAATTTACTTGTAATTTATTGGAAAGATTCTAATAAGTGATTTATCTTTAATAAGAAGAACAAATAGATATAATAATATTATAAAAAAATATTATAATATTAAAAACTTCTTATATTTAAATAGATTTATACATTAAAAAAATTTATAATATGTAAAAAATCCTTAACATCCTTTTCTATATAAAATCACAACTAACCAATTGTTGGTAAGTTAGATTCTCAATAACTCCTAAGAAAATCCATAATCTCTTTTCAAAACCTCTTCTTTATATCAAAATTTTATTATAGCTTCATATATTCATTTTGTCACCTCTAAAAAGTCTTGGCTCTCAAAAATCTCTTTAATTTTTATAAAATGCTCAAATTATAATAAAATCCTTCAATATCTTATTCACCTATAAAAGATTGATTTCTTCTCAAGCTTTAGAATCCAATAACTCTTGATCTAGCCATTCAATTTTTATCAAATTTTTTCAAAGTGTAGCTTATGTTCTTAAGCTTCACTTTAAAATGATTCAACTATAGATTCACTTTCAATTGTTTGATATCTCAAAAAATCCTAGTAGGTGCTTAAAATCCTAATTTATAAATACTTAAGTACTATTTTTTTCATATCTCAAAAATCCTAAATCCTAATGCCTCAAAATTTTTGTATAACTTTACAATATAAAAATACACACTCTTAAAAATTTTGAGTTAAAACCTTATCAAATTTCTTAAGATATAGCTCAAAATACAACAACTAATTAAGTGATTCACTTACTACCCTTAGATTGCAAGTACTAACTTCAACTCTTAATATTTTCTTCATCTTAGCTTAGAATCCATCAAGCCATATATGAAAACTATAGCAAAGAAAGTGTTCTTTTCAATCCCAATTGCTAATCTTTTATTGCTTTTTGTGTGTGCATGTTATATCCAAATGAATAATAGTAGATACAAATTCGACACCTTAATTTTAAGCACCTATATTTCTTTCATAAAAACTCTAAATCATTCAATTTTTATATTAAGAGTTTAGCCAAAAATCTAAACTAATTAATCTGAACCTTTGATATTTGAATGCCTTCAAAAGAGAAACCCTAATCTCTAATAACGCTTTGAATAGCCTCCTTGAAGTCCATTGGACATGATTTTTGGCCAATAGGAATAGAGATTTCTATTGTCCATCTCCATTCGTCCATATGGATGGCCTAACTACTCCTTTTTATACTAAAAATTCCTTTTTAATCCTTTTTCTTATAAGATTTACATAGTATGTGTTCTAAACATTAAATAAAAAAAGTAAACAAGATCTCAGGGATCATCAATGTCTAACAAAGGTGACTCAAAATATATAAAAGTTATTATCAATATAAAATCAACCTCAAAAGTCACTATAAAAAAAAAATAAAGTTATATAAACCTCAACAACAGTCTTTTTTTAAATAAATTCCTTCTAAAATAATAATTTAATTACATTTTATAACCAATAAAAATCCATTGATATGGCTCATTTAGTTGCATAGTAAATTATATTATATATATATAATATTTTTATATAATAGCCAAACCATAATATGACACTAATATGATAGTGATTTGATTAAATAAAAAGCAATTCATAGTTTTAATTTTATTAATAAAAGTTGTATATATAATTATAATTTTTGTTATAAAATAAATACTTGGACATCCAATATTACTTTGTTGAGCAACTTGTAGAGACAAAAAAGAAATTTTACTACAAAAAAAATGACTACATATATCTAAACTACTAATTAGATCTAAGTTTGCTATCTATATAGCAATATTAGGACTTATTCTAACATATATTTATATTTTTTATATTAAAAAAATTATATATATATATATATATATATATATATATATATATAAATAAAAGAATATACAATAAATTGAAATTGATTGATAAAGACTAAATTAACAAAGTTAGTATAAAATTAAAAACCATTCCCAACAATTTTATTTTAATTTTGGTAGGAAAATAGACAGACATGTCATAGTTCAACAATTGAAGCATATCTACTTAGTATTATTGCATTAAGCAAAGGTCTAAAATTATTAGAATAACAATTATTCTTACATGAGTATTTTATTTTTTGAGATTATTTCTTATAAAAAAAAATAATTCTTTTTAAAAGCAAAAATGCAAATATTGAGAAAATACTTGTGCATCAAAATAAAAATAAAAAGTAATTTGTTAAAAGGAAAATAGCCATCTTATCTATCCATCCACCTCATCTCATCATATCTAATGCCACTCATCCATCCATATCAAAGAAGTTGTATAGTATTGAACTTTGGAATTTGCCAATAATCCATGTATTAAAGAGGCTAAGTGAGCTCCACTTTAGTGATTAGTTTAGGATATTTTTTGGTCTAGTATAAATAGAGACAAATTCAATATACTCAAAAATTGAGAATCCACTAATGAAATATAGTATAATTTATAATCCAACCCTCTCAAAAACAAGTTTATGAAATCTATCATCATATTAATTAATCTACAAGCTAATGACCTTTACTTTTTGACATCTAATGCAAGATTGAGTTACAAATGCAATCAAAATAATACAAATATTATTTGTTATATGATTGTATATTTACATGAGCAATAAGAATTATTAAAAGCATAAAGATATATGTCTATTGCCAAATAGTAAGTTATACAACATCTTGTAGAGAAAATTTATTTTAAATATATAAATTACTTTTATATCATTGTCATTTTTTCTATAATACAAGTTATTATCTTTATCTATTAAGATAAAAATCTTTACAAGCATAGTTTCTTGTAAAAATTCTAATCCTTTAAATGAGTAAATCATTTTTATTTTTTTGCATTATTTTATCTAAATAGAAAGCAATACATATTTTTGCAACTTTAAACCTTCAATGGTAGAATTCTTATTTTTTGTAGTGTTTGTTGGATTGCTTATCATATTTTATTACTAATATTAGTAATATATTGATTCAAAGCTAGTATTTATAGCTTTAAATATTTGCTTGTATTTGTTGTATTGTATATTATAAAAGTATGTGAATTGTAGTAAAGTTTTATAGATTGTAAAAGTTCTTATTTTATTTCAAGTTCTTAAAGATTGTGAGTTGAATTTATTCTTAAAACATCACATATTACAAAAGCTTTAAAATTGTTCATTTCTATACATTTAATATGATCCATTTAGGATTGATAATATAAAAGTTTCCAAGTTGATATATATATATATATATATATATATATGTATTAAATAAAAAAACAAATAAGAAAATATTTTGGCAATTGTTGTTTTGAATTTGACTAAAATGATAGGTTTTTCTCTTTAAGATAATTTTTGGGTTAGACATGATGTCAAGAGAAACCTTATTTTAATATTAAGAAGAATCTTGTATACATGTCTTAGAATTTGCTGAGACATAAGCAATTTTGCATGTTGAAAGCTTGGATTACAAATCTGGCATTCCAAGAAACAAGTTGATTTATAATAAGAAAGATTTATCACTCCATAATTAACATCTATTTTTTTTTGCTTTACATTGCAGCATATTCTTTTGCTTTGATAGGTTGATTGTGAGGAAGAAAGCTGAGAAGCTGATCTTGTTAGAATTAGTAAAGAGAAAATACTAAGAATGTATCAACATGATCCATTTAGGGTTTCAACCCTTTCTTTAGAGTCTATGCAGAAGGAAGAGTTGCAGTTTTGGCGATGCCCATGTTTTTAGTCGTCAGCTCGGCCATATCAGCGTCATTTGTGATCGATTCCACTTGGTTGACGAACATTTGCATGCTGTTTTCGAGCTCAGCGTCAAGATTGTTTACAATTCCAAGCTCGAGAGCAGAAGGATCTCATGGCTTTTGCTTGAATCCATGGTGGGCAGAATCCATGAAAATTAGTGTGATAGGCACCGATTCCACTAAGGCGTTGTGTTTTTTGGCAACATGGGGAGGTTTGTCGCAGAAGGATTCCTGGCGATGGTGCTGTGAGGATATTAGGTAGCGTTGCGATGTGCGGGAGGTCGTTCAAAGTTGTGGAATTTTAATTTGCTGGGTTGATTGTCTTGTGGGTGAATCGTTTCTGAGTCTCTTGGCTTGGATTCTGGCTCCCATTGTATTCCGTGACGGATTGATTAAACCTTGAGGAGGTTTAGTTTCTGAGGTTTGTGAGAATGAGGGATCGGAAAGGGACCAAATCGCCGGATGCAGATTCGGCGAGTGCCAGGTCTGCGTCGCAGAGGTCTTCGCGACGACCACCAAGGCCGCCGGCTGTGGGCAAGAAACGACGGGCGCAGACAAACTGTAAGTGCTCACCGGGAGTTTACCTCCTGCTCGCCTTTGCCCTGGTGTGCATTTCCTTAGTCGGGTTCATTAGTTATAAACCATGGATCTTTTTGGCGCGGACACCGACACCGATACCGAGGCCTTTGACACCGTTTCCTGGAAAGCTCGTCTCTGATTTGCCGCAGGTGAATACGTCTTTCTCGATTTTCCCATTTTGCTAGATTTGTAAAATTGTTTGGTTGTTGCCCACATTGATAGGATTCTCACTTAGTTGGCCCTTGTGATGCAATTTGTGCAGTTTCAAGGAGACTATAGGGAGCGTATGTTTTGGGGGACTTACCGTTCTGTTCTCTACTTGGGCATCCGAGCCAGGTAGTGGCCATCTTCCTCCACACCTTGCCTTGTCATACAGCGCCGAATAATTGACTAAATCTATGTGGCACGTACGAGAAAAATGAAATGCTGGCAAATTCATTCTGTTCACAAGAAACAAGGAAATGCGTGAGATGCTCAGTAGCTGTCCTCAAATGTGTGCATGGTTAGCTTCTCACACTTGATAGGTTTCTAGTAGTTCGCTGTATTTGAAGATCTGTGCAGGTCTGTTTTCTGTACTTTGCGTACTTGCAAGTGCAGAAAACTTCACTTAAAGTACAATCTTGTACAAGAGCTGGAGCGTTTAATGGGCTTCAGAGAGCTGGATTGCTGATGTCTAAGAATGTTTGAGGAGCACAGAATCTGGTTTTCTTGACCTTCGTTTGTGTTTGTGTTTGTGTTTGCAGGACGCCGAAGTCATTGCTGGCGGGGTTGATGTGGCTTGGAGTGAAAGATAACCGCTACTCCCTGAGACATACGTGCGAGGAAGGTGATAAGCTCACAAGGTATGCATGGGTCCGCCACGATGGAGCCACTTATGGGCGTCAGGTATTGGCAAGGCTCATTCGCTTCTTTAGCTTGATATTATGCTCAAATTCCTAAGTAGACTAAATGAGGTGAATGTCCAAAAATTTTGGAACCGGGTGGGTATTCAGTATAGTTGATGTGGTGTTTCAATTAATCGGTTTTTCGCCAGCGCAGGAAATAGTAGATCAAGGTCTTGCTATAACTACATCGTTCTTGAAGCATGAAGATCCCAAGAGTGGGTATGGAGGGGATTGGGCAGTTCGTGTTGCAGTGGCGGAGAAAACACGTCACAAAGAAAGGTATTCCGTTCATGTTGAAGCTCTTAATTATTCTGAAGTTCTTTCAGTGCTGTACTTTAGCTATTGTAGGGGATCACGAACAATATACAAATATACATTTAAATGTAGATGAACACATAAATAATGTAGCTGATGTAAAGAGTATGAGTATCTTGTACTGATGTTGAATGCTCTAATTAGGTTTCTTTTTATGTGTGCGTGCAGAGAGCAGATCAAGACTCCTCGACAAGTATCACTTTTCTTCTACATTGCGGATGAGGCCGGAAGTGCGTTGAAAATCTCTGGTGGGAATGGTAAGTTTGCAGCAGGAACAGCAAACGAGGTTGGTGGTTGGGAGCTTCATGTCAAAGGTCAGGTATAAGTTGGAATTTGCCCTGAGCGACTCTGACCGTAGGGTTTAGAGTTGAAAGCTCATTTTTTTCAATTAGTCTTTTGAAGGCCTTCGAACATGCATCGGTACTCTGATCTACTCCACGTCAGACACTATAAGCCTTGAAACGATATTCCTAAACTAGATTGGAAATCGTGAGTAGAAGCAAAATTTGTCTTATATACTATTGACTGTCGAAGGATGGTATTGTACTTAGCTGAGGCTTTGCAAACTCTGATTCTGTGGGTGAAGGAAACATCATCTGCCAGTTTTGTGGGACTTCGCTGCAAACATACACACAATTTGACTCAGCTGGTTTGGCAAGTACTTGAAAAACAGGTATGTTCTTGAAAAGAACTTCCTTTATGTTAAGATTTGATGGTCCGTTTTTAGCATTCGGTTCCTTGTTTTAAACAGATTATAATCCGAATGTCTAGCTCATTTTCTAGTAGGATATACTTTTGAAGAAGGTTGATGCAATATATTGCTAATCCAATGTCATCAGCAAGACTTATGTTGCTTGCGCACGTTTCTTTAACTTCTTATTGGGTCGAGGATGTGGTTTGTAGTGCGTTTATATGTTTTTTCACTTTTTTACTTTAGGCACGGACACAGGGTCGTATTGAACTTCCAAATGCTGCTGAGAAGTCGTCAAATTTCGCTGCCATTCAGGTACAGGCTTCTTTCCTTTCATCTTGTTGTTAAATGTTCATATGCTTGGGATACCTGTTTGCATGTTTGTTACAAATCTCATCCTCCGTTATATTGCACCTATTATTGCTAAGTGAAGCTTCAATCACGAAAGAAATTTATTCCCCTCGAACCATAATGTACCTGAAGACATTGATCCTAATTTGCATACAGATTACTGGTGTGGCACCTCTATTATTCGACGTAGTCTTTGTATCTGGTACAGAGAAACACACTGTTGAAGCTAGCGAACGTGTCAAGAACCTTTCTGGTATATTACTAAGCTTTTGCCTGCTTCCACCCGGAAAATAGTGCGACAATGAATTGCCTTGGTACAATCATGGCTTGGGTCCATTTAGTATGTCATGAGGAACAGAGTTTTTTGGTTGCCAAGTTTGTGAACGAATGCCATTCGCTAACTTAGAGGTATTAGAGTCAGAGAATATGGTGTTATTTAGTTGAGGTGCATTCAAAACTTGCAATTGAACCTCATTCTTTAATTCTATGTGTGTGCTTTTAGCCGAATAGAGTGTAGCTCAACACTGTCGTTTGAAGATAGTATCTTATTGGGTTTTCCTTTCTGTAATCTTATGGTCATTATGGTATCAATCTCACGGACTGTTTTTTTTTAAAAATTAAATTACCTCGCGTTGTATGGCCTTGCTGCAGGTGCGAATCTTACAAAAAGATTAACGGAGCGTGAAGAGATGTTCGAAAAGCGGTTTCAGTCAACCTTTCATTTGCAAGTCAAGGTATATTTTGAGTTTTAGCTTTTCTGGATGAAGTTTGCACAGAGGAAACCTTGGTGCTTTGGAACAATTGTTGCGGTTTGGATTCTGACATTGTAAGCAATGTTTTTTAATGATGTCCAGGTGGAGGGTGAAAGGGAGGTCGAAGTTGGGCGGGTTGCACTTAGTAATCTTCTGGGCAGCATAGGATACTTCTATGGGCAGTCTTTGATAACAATTCCACCTGAGTATCAAGTGAGTACTAAACGTTTCTTGTCAATTAACGATGTTCAGTGCCAAATTTGTTGCGTTCCTAATTCAGCAACATTCTGCACTACAAACAGAACATGACCTCATTTATATCTGATATGCGCATCCCTTCGCACGGACTTAAGTGTCTTGTTGTATAAGTCATTAACTGAAAATTACGAAACTATAATTGATAATTTTGGTTAATGGCTCTACTATATTGAATGAGTACTTTATCTAACATTAAGGAATTGATGCGGTAGGACTCGGAAACAAAAGATGGAGACGTTTGGAAATACTGGCCTGCGGCATTGTATACTGCTGTCCCTAGCCGCTCTTTCTTTCCACGTGGTTTCCTTTGGGACGAGGGTTTTCATCAGCTCTTGGTTAGGTAAGACCGGCATGTATGTATACCTCACTTTGTATTAGAGTTTGCGAATCAGAGAAATACAAGCAGTGCCTCGGAGTTTCCTTTATTGTGTCTTTAAGGGAAGTTAAGGAGGTTTCTGTGTTTTGCAAAATTCACAGTTGTGGAAATTTTAGTAGAAAGTACAACTTATAACGCCTAAGTTTTGCAGTCGATGGGATCGTAAAATGAGTAAGGAGATTATTGCTCATTGGTTTGATCTTCTCAACATTGATGGTTGGATTCCCCGTGAACAAATTCTTGGAGATGAAGCTCGCAGGTGTGTATTTGATGACATTGTAGCCACTCACGATGCAAATTCCACGTCCTCTCGGCTTGGTATCCTGAAAGTACTCCAAAATTATCAATTATAGTTTCGTAATTTTCATTTGTTTTAGACGTTATGTTGCCAATCTTTATATATTTGCCTGCACACGTCATGAATTTTTACGCTGTGATTGCAACAAACCATGCTCTTACAAGGAATCGAACATATCATTTAAATAATAGTTAGGATTTATCGAATTAGGTTAATATGATGGGTTGATCTGTGATTTCAGCAAAGTTCCTGATGATTTTGTGAAGCAACATACAAGCAATGCTAATCCTCCGGCACTATTCATGGCTATACACAGTAATTGAATTCATTCTTGATTCTTTCTTTCTTAACTTATCTCGAGCTTATTTTCAGGAAATCTGAGTGCCTTGTTTTCTACTGCTGAGTTGTAGATACAGTCGAATGCTTTCTCATTTGTTTTAGTTACTACTAGGCTAATTATCTTGGTAAGCGTATTCCTCTTTTCCAAGATTCCTTCAGTGCATCTAAGATGCGTTTGAAGAGATAGTGATGTCTATTGGCTTGGTTTGTGCAGAACTTGCGAGAGCGTTTGAGAACGAGAAGGCTTTAGGACTGCCAAACGAAGAAGATAGAGTATTCTTTGAGAGATTGTATCCAAGACTTGAAGCTTGGTTTAAGTGGTTCAATACCTCTCAAATTGGTGTGCTTTCTTTGCCTAAATATAATTCAATGAATTGAAATTTGAGCTCTTAAAGGATTCGGCTTATCTTAGGTACTTGCACATGAGCGTCTTCACTTCTTATTTCTTCTACTTCTTGCATGGGTGCTTCTGCGGGTGCTTCCGACTTTCTCCTCAGTTTCATTACTTAATTTGGTATACGTTGGAGCATGAAGTTGTGATAGTAGACTTATTGCTAATAAATTGGAGGGTGAGCAGGTAAGGAACCCAGCAGTTACTACTGGCATGGACGCAATGCCCAAACTAAGCGTGAACTAAACCCAACTGTGAGTTAAAGCTGGATTTTTTTCATCTGATTTCTTGTGGATGTTGTTAGTTTATGCGATGTTGGCGTTGGAGTAGAGTCGTATGCTTGACAATCTAGTCTAGTCAGTTTTGAATGTACTGAGATAGATATGTGACAATGCGAAGTAGATATCCATCTGAGAAGATCCTTTCATTCTTGATATGATAATTCGATCCGTATAAGAATTTTTAATTATTTTCGTTGTGGTAGACCTTGATGTCAGGCTTGGATGATTATCCAAGAGCATCACATCCTACCGATGATGAGCGACATCTGGATCTGCGGTGCTGGATGGCATTGGCTGCGCAGTCATTAGCCAAATTAGCCTCCATTGTTGACGCACCAAATGAGGTATTTTGGTCCTTCCTTCAGATTTGACCTAGACGACCGTGTGGTAATCACTTTGTTTGATTGCTAATCACTTCAGCATTAATTTGTTCGACATGATTTGCCTTTTTGCAGGTCTACGTAGCAACCGCAGTCCAGCTAACAGATTTGGATCTGCTCAATAAGGTAAGAACTGGGTCATTCTTTTTCACGCTTCTTTTTTATTAACGTGTCTTCACTTCTTCCTCCCTGGAAACTTCATCTGGTGAGTGTTGGGTTCCATCCAGTTCTTCGTGAATTGATGTGAAAGTTTAGTGATACAGTTACCTGTGAGGTTTTTGCAGCTTCACTACGACGCAGGAAGTGGGCGTTACCTTGACTATGGACTCCACACTGAAGAGGTATGTCGTTTTCCTTTTCCCCCCTGATACCATTTTGATGCCCTACCAGTTATCTTGTGTGTCTTCACTATGTCTAGTTTAAGGTGGATTTGAAGGATTTCGTCCAGAGCTGCTTCGTAGATTACATTTCATGCTCATTATCTACAACGTTTACCAGCAAATCGTGTTGTATTGGAAATCAATAGCCTTCGCTAAGCACGAGTAGAATGCCCAGATTTGAGAAAGCCAATGGACTTTTTGTAGGTGAAGCTTCAGCGGAAAAATTTTGTGGACCCTCAGACAGGTTTTATGCAGTCAGAAGTAGAGAGGGTAGTTTTAAAACCTCCAGAGCTGGGTTGGGTCCCACACTATGGTTACAACAGCCTCTTCCCTTTGCTCATGGGATTGCTGCCCCTAGTAAGTCATTCTGATGTAATTTTGAATCTTTCAATGTATCTCTCGTCTCTCATTTTTTGAACCTGTTGGAGGTTCTACGTTGCCTCTCACTAAAGTAACTGCCTAAAACATTCCGGAGATTCTTACCGTGATGATTCTCTGCACTCAAAGGTTGCTGTGTTTGTGTAGGACTCGCCGGTGTTTGCAAATCAGCTGGAGCTTCTACGGAATGAGACCAATTTGTGGACCACCTTTGGACTACGGTCTCTGGCTACAACAAGGTATTACTTACTATACGTCTTAGTCATCAACTGCTTCAGAATGTTTTAAGATGCACTGTAGCTTGTTTGTTGCAGAGGATCGCTCATTCTGTCACTTTCATCTTACACTTCCAAATATACTCAATCTAGCCTATTCCACGTGAATATATTCTTTTCTTTGTAAACAATGCTCATGATATTTTAATTCATTAGTTCTACCTTGCAATTTCTTTACAAAGTGAATGACATTTTGCATTATGCTGCATGCCCTCAGTTTTTATCCTTTGCTTAGTGTTAGAATATGGACTATTTATCTTCAGTACGCGTTGGTAATTTTTTGCCATTAATCAGTGGACTTTCAACATAGTTCTTGAAGTTGGCCTGTGTAGCATGTGAATGATGCTTACCTCACTTGTGTTCATGATTTAAACCGGCTAAGACCGTCCCACTAATACATCTTTGGTGTGACACTATTTCATCGTCATAACTTCTGTGTTTATGGGTTGATTTTTCGTTGCGTATAGTTCTTTATATATGAAGCGCAATACAGAGCATGATGCTCCTTATTGGCGAGGACCCGTTTGGATGAACATCAATTATCTTGTGCTCTCTGCACTTGATCATTGCTCAAAAGGTTGGTGCAAGTTGTAGCTGTGTCATTTCAATGTTTTCTTTCTTTAGAATAGGCAGGAGTTGCTGTTCGGGCGAATACGCTGTGAAGATAAATTTTCTTATTTAGATGATTCGAACTTGTATGAAGTGGTTCTCAGGAATCTTATGGAACTTATTCACAATTTCTTGTGTATTGTCTACAACAAACTGCAGTTGAAGGCCAACATAGCAGCAAGTGCAGTGAAACGTATTCTCAGCTTCGTGCTCATCTAATCAGGTGCATCAAAGTCACCATACAAAAATGTTCAAGCATGTTCAGGACGAGTTTTGAAATACTGTTTATGTGTCTAAGTTCCACAATGCCTGATTAATATATTATTCTATTGGTATTCTGATGTAATATTATTTAACTGTTGCGTGTGTAGGAATGTGGTGAAACGGTACCACGAGAGCGGATATCTTTGGGAGCAATATGACAACGCAAACAAAGGAAAGGGAAAAGGATCACATCCATTCACAGGATGGACATCACTAATACTTCTTATCATGAGTGATTCCTATTGAGCTGTCGATTTTATCTCCTCGCTTCACAAGTAGACGTTACTTTGCGCTTGAGTAGCTTAGAGCTTTCACTATGTGGACCAACCGAGGTGTTTGCGTAGTGTTTCCAGCTTGTGTAAACAGTATCTTTATTGCCACACAGCTAGCGATTAGGTGAACTAACGACCTGGTAATTACTGTTTGCCGATGCATTGTGTCCAATTGTGTAATTTGGGCACTTGAGACCACAGATTTGTCCTGCACACCCTCGAGCAACAACATATCAAATTTCTCAAGTCTTAAACTGCAGAAGGCCTAATGTAGTTCATAGTCTGCTTGTCAAAAGGTAGATGTATCTGCTCCCTGCCAGACAAGGCACTAGACCCAAAGGTTGTGCTTGATGATGAGGACAGTTCTTTTGGAGCATTTTCTTTATCCATAAAATTATGAGTTTCTTATTAGATTTAAGTAATGTGTGACATCAATTTTAGAAAAAAATCCACAGTTCCACTGGCATGTACACCATTTGAATATTGAATTTATACCACTTTAGTAGATGCACTTGGACACACACATCCATCTACTAACTATTACATTATGGTTTTGATTTGTTCATCAAATTTTTTAAATAAAATTGTGTAGATAAATGAATATATATATATATATATATATATATACATGTATATATACATAGAAGTGTAATTATAACAATAATATTCATTTCTAGTGTCCTTTTACAACTTTTTCTTATTTATTTATTTTTTTTCAAATCCAAAGTAAATATTTTAATATTGATAAGAAGAGCAAAAAGTGCTTCAATTCAAAATTTAAATATTATAAATTAATAAAGTATTTATTTTAAATTATCCAAATAATCTCAACTTAAGCTAATAGAATATTTATGTATAAAATTAGTATTTATAAAATTCTAAAGCAATAATATATGTAAAGTTTTTAAAAAGCTATACATGAAATATTAGCAATTCAAATAAAAAGTTGACTAAATTAAATTCTACATATAATAAAATAACATATCAAAATACTACATATAATAAAATAATTATATTCTTGAATTCAATGGTTGTTATTACTTCTAAAAAAATATAAAATATATATATAAAATATATATATATATATATATATATATATATAGATATGCATAAACTTAAAAAATGGTATTATTGTATTATTGATTTAATCAATTTCTATGTTCTTTTAGGTCTAATTAATTTTAATTAATTAAAATTAAATTTAAAATATGATTATTTTTTATTAATTTTTTTTATCATGACAAAGTTTAGCTTTACTTCTACATGCCTTGACCAAAGCTTGAATAATTGGAGGATGTCCTCTCTCAAACTTTCTATTAGCTTCTGGATTGTAGGTTGTTGTTAGCTTCAATTGGACTTTGTACCTTTTAAAGAACTCATGAGCTCCTGTTGCATCTAATTTATCCTTGTCTGTCCTAATTCTTCCAATGTTCCCATAATGGCACACTATATCTTTCAAAACAAACCTACATACTAATTCTGTGGATTTACTTCTTAAAGCCCTTCCCACTACGTAATTTGACAATTCTTTACGTGCCAAAACTAAATACTTCATACCCTATATGCTAGTTGGCATAACAACCAAATCTAACATCCATTGAAAGTGTATACTAGATAGATAAGTAGGGCACAAATCATCTCTGTGTCTAATCTTTGATTGCAATTGATATTCTATACATGAATTTATAAATTCTTCTACATCTTTGTACATATCTTCCTACCAATATCTTTTTTTAATTTTGATGAAGATAGCCCATATTCTCCTATGTCCAGTCCATAATGTATCATAAAATTCTCTTAAAACATATCTGCAATGTAGTTCTTCTTTCTAAAAATATATACTAAGGCAAGATTCATAGATTTGATATATACTATCCATCTCAATATAGCAATATCAGGAGTCGAACATTTTGAAATCATACCTAGGACAAGTAAACAATCTATTTCCAAAACTACATCTGCTCCAATCAAATAATTTCTTTTTGTCTTTAGTGTAGTTAAAGCACCCCAAAATTCTCTTTTAATCTAAAGATAAGCTCTTTGTCTCTCAGCAAGAACTCTGGCTCCAAACCTGATAGCAAATCTATTACCCTCATTGTCATCTTGTCCAACAATCCATCCAATGGCTATCGGGCTTGTATCCACAGTCACAATCATTAGTCTCTCGCATTGATAATCTACTTGCCTCAATATTGGTGGTAATTTCAAAACTACCTTTAATTCCTTCATGGCTTTATCTTGCTCTTGTTCCTAAGAAAATCCCTTATTTTTTCTCAATAACTTATATAAAGGTTCTGCTATGTGTTTAAAATGAGGTATCCAAATATGATAAAATCCACAAGCTCCCAAGAATCTTCTTACCTCAGTTGTATTCTTGCATGGTTTTATATTTAAAATTACATCAATCTTCTTTGGATTAGGTTTTTTTCCATATAAGCCACACAAATGTCCAACTACAATTATCTCATCAACTCCAAAACTTGATTTTTCAAGAGATAGACTTAACTTTTCCTCTTCAAGTTTTGTCAATATGTGGTTAACATCATCAATGTGCTTCTTTACAAATGCCCTACATCCATCTTCATCTAGTTTTGAGTCCATGTCTTTGACCTTACAATCTTTAATCAAAATATCATCCAAGAAAAGAATCGTCTTATCTGGAATATAATCTCTTAAAATTTGGTTCATAGCACTTTGCATGTGTGCCACGGAGTTAGTAGCGCCCTGTGATAAAGTATCCATGTGCACCAATCTCAATAGAATCTTTATTGTAGTAATATCCTTGCTTGCTTTAGCTAGTTGAAATTGATCATAATCCGAATACAAGTCTCCAATAGAATAAATAAAGTGGCCTGTAAATGCCTCAGCTATCTCATCTACAATTGGTCCAGTATCCATGTTCCTTATGATAACTTTGTTAGCTCGTTGCATATTTAATAAATCTATTAACTTTGGAAATAAAGCTTTTGGCATAGGAATCAGCTTCAAATCCCATGGTATATGAGGCACGGTAAAAATAACCATTGGTGCAACTACACTTGGATCAACACAACTAATTTTTTCTAATATAAGGGCAAAAGCCTTACCATGTTTAGATATCATCTCTAAAAACTTCACCCTTTATTTTTTGATGAAGAATTCAATTCGTCCAATCTTCAACTTATCTAGTGATTCCCGAATAAACTTGTAACTAATCTTCTCTGGTTTCCTAAGACTTGATTCTCTTACTACTTTCTCAATATGTTCTATAGTATCAAAAGATAATTGAATAGTAATCGATTTTACCTTCTTAGCCACCATCTTATACTTGATATTAATCCTTGCTTCTTATTTAATTCTACGATCTTTAATTGTCTTCAGATTGGAAGTAGATTCCCTAATTACCTCATACAATTCTCTTGAATGTAAATTTATAAATATTCCTTCATATTCATGTAAACCTTCTCTAAATGCCAAATCTTCCAAGTTTTTTAAAATATTGTTCAAATCTTCTTCTTAACCTTTTTTATCAATCACTCTAGAAATAAATTCATCACTTGAAATCAAATCCATGTTTTTTAGCTTTTTTTGATTTTTCTTCACACATCTTTGATATTTACAATCCAAATTCTCAACTCCTGAAAACTTTGAAATTCTAAATTTTCAACTCTTGAAAACTTCAAAACTCCAAATTTTGTATAATCCAAAAATCCACTTTCAAACCTATCTACTTTGGGAAGTATAAAACTAAAGGACTTATTTGCATCCTTAGACTCCCCATCCTCAAGGATATTCCTCAAAAGTTTAAAAAATCATCATTAGTTTTCAAAGAAGTTTCTTCTAACTGTTCTATGTTTCTTTCATTATTGGTCATTACAATCAAAAATTGTACTCACCTCTTTCCATCACAACTCTTGATCCTTACATAATGTGAGCCATTATCCAGCACCTTAGTCTCCATTCTTATAGTTATAATGTATGGCTATTCCAAAATCATAGGATAAATAGAAAATTCTTATACACAGAAATTTTGCTCCACCTCTACATCTCTAATTCTTATCCAAACTGTTGGAGATGCTCTCATATAGTTTATCCCTCTTATTATTTGAAGTCTTTATTATCCATCCATGGTTGGTGTCAATAAGCCACATTTTCTTTTGATAAATACTTTTAGATATTATATTGATCTCAGATCCATGATCAATTAATGCCAAATAGGTTTCTTTATAATCTTCAATCATCACTTTAGCTTCTGTAGTAGCCCTAGCCTAATATGTACGAGAAAATACAGGCTTTTCTTCAACTCCTGTCGTTTCATATTTACAAATTGAAATCTTCACCTGCTCACATCTTTTACTCTTGGCCTTCTCCACTCTAAATCTAATTATATTAACCTCTTTTATATGCATCTTATTGGTGGAAGTACAAGAGGCATTAGATTCCTTAATCTCCTTTTCCTAGCTAAATTCCTTCTTAATTTCAAATACATTCATATCATCAACACAAGAATTTTTACACCCTTAATACTATGCAATCTTTACTTTGTTATGACCAGACAAGACAAATACTTGTACCTCTTTTTCTTCTTCTATATCTTTTATATCCGCCAAAGCCTTTATTATCATTGCTTCAGATGTCATCTGCCTCTTCCTCTTAATGACATCAATGATGAATTTATGAAATTTTTTCTTGGCTATACCAAGAACCTCCTTTAAAGAAAATTTAATTTTGGCATCTAAAATCTTCTCTTCAAGAATACCTTTCATATCAACAAAGGATTCAATATTTGACTTTAATTTAAATATTATATTTTTAATCTTATCCTTCCTTGAACCTTCTTTTTTATTTTCCTTCTCTCATTTTTTTCTCAGGTAATGCGATGTTCTTACCTACATAGGAAAAAGAGGGCCCTAACTCCATTAAAGTGGTAGTTTGCTTTTCTTGATTTTCATCCATCAATCTTTGGTTCTATCTCTTACTATTGGACTCCTCTATTCTCTTCTCTTCTGCAATCATGTTCTTTTTAACTTCAACCATAGCCTCTTAGATCTCATCTTTGTCTTCATTAATTTCCAAGTAAGCTTTAATACTTGTAGCATCAACTGGATCGTTGCATCCAGTCTTCTCCCTAATAACGTATGTATTCCTAAGCATAATCTCCTTGCTAGGAATTATAGAAATTCCTACATTTTCTAATTTCACGATAATGGGGTATACAATTTTTTTTATAACTATAGATACACCACTAGAATTTCTAATGTAGCCTTGCACAAGTTTCTTCATTCCACTCTTGCCAAAATTTAATTCAATAGGTTTTCAAGTTGCACTGAATCTTATCTTGCCTTCCTTGAAGAAGATCACTCCTTTCTTCAAATCTTCTTCATAGGTTGAGCAATTCTTCCTGTCATGATCTTCATTGTCATAATACATACACCTCTTCATCCATTTCTTGGTTTTTGTTGGAAATTTAGGAGAATTCAATCTTTTTTTCTTTTTTTTTCTAATTCATTGAACTTGATCTTTAATTCCTTCATATTCTTGATAAGTTCTTCAAGAATTTCATCAAAAATACCTTTATTTGGAACTAATACTGGATCAATAGAAACTGTTGGAGCTATTGGAATGGAAATAGGAGCCATTCTTGATTCCACAACTGTATCTCTTTTAGCCTTTATCTTCTGTTCCTCCATGATTATTCCCTTAGCTTCCTTAATTTATTTCTAGTCATTAGTGAGGCCTCTTTTGCCACTTCTATTAACCAAAAGTAAAAACAACTTACCTTATAAATCTCCATCAACTACTTGTAGAAAAAACTCCACCTTCTTGTCATCAAGCAATTACCTATCTATTATAGAAAGCTGGAAAAATTTCCTTTCAAATTTTTCAAGCAATTCTTTAGGACCCATTTGCTTCATAGATTGTTATTCTATCCATTCCAAGAATGTTCTCTTGGTCATTCTTTCTGAATCTTCTTCAAGAAACTCTTCCCTTAAAATTTCTTCATATTCATCCCAAGAGTTTATATCATCTTTGTATAAATCTTTGACTTTTTTTTTGACTTCAAGAATGTAAGCAAGTATAAAATTCAAATACATCCTTCTATAGGAAATTTAATATATTTCTATTTCATCTGTATAGATTTTCAGATACTTGGATATGTTTCTTCTTTCAAATCTCTCTGCTTAATTGATGATAGATTATAGAGCCTCAGAAGCATTTTTCTCTTCTATTGGCACGTGTTCCATCCTCGATTGTTCTTGTGATTGCTTCTCCATATATTTTGAAAATGCCTTCAACATCTCCTCATCATTCTCAGATCCTCTTGTATCCTCCATTTTATTAACACTTAATAGCCTTAAAGAAGCTCTCAATGGAATCACCAAATGTTGTCGTGTTGGGAAGAGCCTTCTTCAAGAAATCGCTGGGATCCTAGCTCCCTATTAAGTGAAGAAAAAGAAGATTGGTGAACTATGTCTATTTATATCCTTGTGATTTTCCACAGTTTTTCTAGTCTAAAATCCTTTTGATTCTTTTAAAATGCTCTCATAGATTCTTTCAAAGATTTCTTATAAATTTCCTGTTAAAAAATCTTTGATTATCCTCATAGATTTTTTATAGATTCTCTATAAATTTTTTATTCAAAATCCTTGATTATCTTCACATATTTCTTATAAGTTTTTTGTTCAAAATTCCTTGATTACCTTCACAAATTTTCCATAGATTCTCTATAGATTTTTTTCTCAAAATCCTTGATTATCTTCACAGATTCTATTTAAACTCTTTATTCAAAATCCTTGATTATCTTTATAGATTCTTAATAGATTCTCTATAGATTTTCTATTCAAAATCCTTGATTATCCTCACAGATTCTCCATAGATTTTTTATAAATTTCCTATTCAAAAACTCCCTTTATATCCTGAGAGTCCTTTGTAGATTTTTTTAGAGATTCTTTAAAGATTTTGTATTCAAAATTCTTGATTATCTTCATAGATTCTTTATAGATTCCTTATAAATTTCTTGTTTAAAAACTCCTTTTGTACCTTGAGATTTCCTATCACGGACATAAGATTTATTCTAATAAATTATCTAAATAATATAGACCAATAGAAGTAGGTAAAATAATTTGATTTGATAATATCTAATAGAGAAGCTTCATAGATTCTCTATAGATTTCTAGATTCTCTATAGAAGCTTCTAGATTCTCTATAGATTTCTAGAAGCTTCATAGATCCAAAATCACCTTTATACATGTCTATAGGTGATTGGTAGGTTAAAAAATTTGTCAACAAGCTAGCCACATGGCGCACATGTTGGTAGCTTGTGGAACAAGCAAGCCATGTGTCACACATGTTGGTAGCTTGCGGAACAAGCCAAGTACGTTGCACACATGTGAAAAACTTTCTGTGCAAGTTTGACACGTGTCTTGCAAATTAGACACGTTGTCGTATTACGTGTTGTCTCGTTCGGGAATGCACCGGGCACTTGGCTGTAGAAGGTAAAGTATTGTTTGCAAATACTCAAGAAATTCTAATAGGTTTCATCCATATATAAGGAATATAATTCGAGCTTCAATTCAAAAGTGTTTAAAAAACACTCCTCTTAGTAAAATCAACCTTACATATACCCCAATTACCTTGTTTCCTTTAAAATTAAGTAATTTTTATTTTTGTTTATAAGTCCTAATCCTAATCAGTGAGCTTTGATAAGCTATAATTTTTAATTGAATCGTCCACTTAGTGTAAAATTTTGCACACACATGTTGGTATAAGCCTTTTACATGCTCAAAAAAATTTAGCTCAACCCAACTTACAGATTGCAAGAAAACGCCCAAAAAGCACACTAATGACACTCGGCCGCCAACTTGAAGATTGATGTAGAAACTCGAGTGGTGATTTCTCCTTCTTCCACCATTAACTTCAGCTCAAACTTGGTGTGTAGCTCAATCTAAAAGTCTTCTATTAACATACCAAAAATTACATTGATCCAATTAGTGGATCTTTAATTATCATAGAAACCCTATCCAACCCTAAATTGCCAACTTCCGACAATCCTTTGTATCAAAACTCAAATATCTCCTGATTGCATTACTAGATTAATACAAATTTTTGTATACACTTAGCACATCCAACAATCCAAATAATATCAAATTTTGAACTATAGATGCTTCACAAATTTTACGAATCACTCAACAAAGCAAGCCATCATTGTCTTATATAAAAACCCAAATCACCAATACAAACCTTGACTTTGAATAGCAATTGCTAAGTCCTCCAAAACCCTATAGTCACAAACTAAATACTTCTAGAACTTCTTTTAAGCTAGCTATTCAACCCTAATTGTCGATCTTCAAATGCCCTCCATCTCTTGCCTTTCGCGGTCATTTTTGTCCCTAGAGGTCTGATTTCGACCCTATCTCATACCCGGTCTTTCCTTGGGTATCAATTCAACTAATTTTAAGGATTTTTAAGTTAAATCTACTAGCTATAATGAAGGTGTCGTGTTCAGGATGATTGTTGATGGTAAGAAGATGAAGGCTTATAAGGTAAGCTTAAAGATGATAAGAGATAGAATTGTTAAGTCAATGTGTGGAAATAGTATCATACAAGTACTTATCTCTCTAGAGTTTGAGCACATTATAGATATATCAGTACAGCGTGCAACAAAGAATAGGGATATAGAGATGTATGTGTATGGTCTAGTCAAGTCTGTAATTTTTCCAGCTACAGATGCAGCCAATTATGTCGAAACAGATCGTGCGATAAATCGACAATAATGAAATAAAGCGAAAGATTCACAACGCAATGGGTATGTGTTGGGACTTGGGCTGCATGAATCTTGAACACTATTTACGATTAGAGTGCGGATACCTTCAGCCCATGCGGGAATAGAAGCCTGGCTTGATAGTAAGAGAGTTATCGAGGTCCTCGAAAGGAGATATCGCTTTGATGTGGCGCATTAATCTACTTGCGAGACTTACGTGACAAGCGGAGGTAGATACTTGCCACCTATAAACATGTCACCGGAATGATTGAGAGGGGTCATAGCTATCTCACTAGAGCATCTAATGAACGGACAATAGTAGAACTGGCTAGAGCTGCATGTAAGGGAGTGGTAGAACCAGTACAAAGCATATCTGATAGTATAATAACAGGTAGTAGATCAAGAGTAGGAACAGGTATTATTGACATACTCTATCATACCTAGGAGCATTATATAAAAACTTTTTTTACAGAATATTAACACTAAGTATACTTTAGACCCACTTTGATGTTAGCCATAGATAGTTCTTGAGCTAGTAACTTAAAGCTATAGGGTAAACAATGCTTCTTTGTACTGCTGCTCTTACAGTTAATACATGGATTACCAGAGCATATTGTACTACAATCATGACATATCCATATCTCACATATATCAGAAGTGTTCCTTAGCTTCTCAAGAATCATCGATGCTGCTCCATGTGCTATAAGACAATCCTTTTCCATCTCTCCAAATCTTAGTCCTCCCTTTCTTGATCGTCCTTCAACTGGTTGTTTTGTAAGACTTTGTATAACATCTTTTGATATAGAGTGAGCTTTGTCTCTGGTTTGATGCCTGAGAGCATGATAGTAACATATACCAGTCGCAACTCTCGCTTGTATAGGTAATCCTGTGGTGCCACAGTACATCTTCTCCTTAGAGAACTTGGCTATGTCAGCCTCAAAGCTTCTATAAGCTTTGTTAAA